>JAHZMY010001782.1:0-20202 GCA_027743915.1 Seira sanloemensis | reverse complement strand
CGGCTCCATCAAACCTGGCCACCGAGACAGCTTCCTCCAGTGACTCCATCAAGCAAGGCAGTTATATCTCGTTGAAGAATCGTGGCCTATTTAACAACCCGCACTCGGTTAACAGTTACAAATTGCATGGTCTCCACTTGGAAGGACGCAGTTTCGCCAAGCCCTCGTCAATCCGACCCCCGGTCAACAATGATATCAATGACGTTTTGCCGGAGAACGAGTCGAAATGGAAGTCAAAGTTCCGTGCTCTCGTGGAGCAGACGGAGAACGAGCAGGGTTATCAGAACAGTGATAAGCTACTGAACAGTTTAAAGGCAAAGACGCACATGCGGGATGTGGATAACAAGCTCATTTCCGCCATCGACTCTATTGGACTGATTAAAACATTGGAGGAGAAAAAGGTTCGTGACGAGGGGTACGAGAAGCATTCTTTCAATGTGCTTATCAGTGAGCGTCTAGGTTATCACCGCAAGATCCCGGATACTCGGAATGAGCAGTGTAAGTTCCAGACCTACCCCGATTACAGGACTTTGCCGGTGGCGTCAGTCATAATCTGCTTTTACAATGAAGAGTTCCACACTCTTATTCGAACGGTGCACTCCATCTTGGACAGGTCGAATCCGAGTTTGCTCCACGAAATAATTCTGGTGGATGACTCCAGTGACTTGGACGACCTCCATGAAAAAGTCTTGGAATACTCAAAGAAGTCTTTTCCAGCCAAAGTGACCCTTCTGAAGACGCCGTCGAGGGCGGGACTGATTCGTGCCAGGATATTTGGCTCGAGGACACGGATGAAGGAGTGGACACCGCCGTTAGGAACTCAAACCGCGTCGCCGAGGTCTGGATGGACGAGTATAAATCCAAGTACTACGACGTTCACTCGGATGCGAAGGGTGTCAATTTTGGGGACATCTCAGCCAGAACAGAGTTGAGGAAGAGGCTCAACTGCAAAAGCTTCCAGTGGTACCTGGACAACGTCTACCCGCAAATGCTGAAGGAGGACAGAGGTGAAGCTATTGACTACCTAGATGACTTCAAGAAGCCGAAAGAAGTCAAGCAGAGCTTCCTCATCCGTCTCAGTAAGACCAACCTGTGCGTGGAGACTGAGGCCAAGGACGTGATGCAGAAAAGTTCCATGTTGGTCCTCGCCAAATGCTCGGGACTGAATAAGAAAAGACAGAGGTGGACGGAGACGCAGCACCATGAGCTGATGTTGGCGGAAGTCCTGTGCCTGGATGCGGGCTCGGATGTGCCCAAACTCAAAAAGTGCCATGAGGAGGGCGGCACCCAGGAGTGGAAGAGTGCGGGGAAGAGGGAGACGCCAATCTTCAATTTGGCCTCGGGACTTTGCCTCGGTGTTCAGGGGAAGCCGGAGGTGGGTGCTGGTGTGAGGATGGTAATTTGTGATGAAACTGCTAGTGAGAACGATACGCATCTGAAATTTGATCTGGTTACGAGGAATGATGTATTGTAGACAGTGACTAAACTAGGTCTGTCCCGGCCCCGGGAAATGGTCTCCTGTCCCGGCCTATTTTTGACACAAGGGTCTCGGGAATTTTTTTGTGGTGGTGGGGGGAATTTTACATTACAATCTTGATCACGAGCATGAATATTAACGTGAAAAGGGTCATTCTGGATACACATATTTTCTTTCCAAAGAAGCCAAAAAATTACACACAGTAACCGAAACAAATCATTAACCATTATGTATAAATTGGTGTATGTGAAATACATTCCAGTATTTTTCGATAGTTTCATGAACATTGACGTGAAAAGAGTGGGTCATTCTGGATACACATATTTTCTTTCCAAAGAAGCCAAAAAATTACACACAGTTATACAACGTAACCGAAACAAATCATTAATTATTATGCATAAATTGGTGTATGTTAAACACATTCCAGTGTTTTTCGATAGTTAAATACATAAACGCAAAAGGATTTAACTGATTTTGGAAAGCAAATACACCTCTCATTTACAACCACATTTTGAAGTAATATTTTCTAATGCTTAGTAAATGTATGCAAATGTATACAGCAAGGGAAGCTATTTTTCAGAAATTTATATAAATCAGGGTTTTAATTTTAAAAAAACTCTTTCAATTTATTTGAATTGATGTATTTATCTATCTTCTGCCTTATCGAACGACACGTAGAGTTGAAATATGCGCTCAGAAACATGTGACAAAGAAATTCACTATTTCTGGAATAACGTGGTAAATGGAGCGGTGTGTGATATATGCGTTTTGTGTTTTCTGTGACAGCTATTATTCACGAAAAACCGGAGAAAGAATAATTTACCAAAAACACGTTCGTCGTCCAAAGATATTAATCTTCCTGTTGATTAGACAAACAGGTGCTGACATCTAGTATTTAGCGACATTTTCCACCAAAAAAAAATTCCTTTTCTCTCGTTGTCCCGGCCTATTTTCAATCCCGGCCCGGGAGTTTTCCCGTCTGGCTCAAGCGTAGTTTAGTCACTGCTCACGTTAAAGGGCCAGTGAACAGCTAAAAGTTACAGCTTACAGCATCAGAATTTTAAAAAGTTTTTGCTCAATTTCCCAAATCGATTGTTATCCTCATCCCATAATATTCTCAACTACCGTTCTTGAAATCGGAATAGAATATATAATCAATATTCAATATTCAAAAGACATTTAAACTTTTTTTTATTACATTTAGCCTTCAATTCAATATTCGAATAAAACGAGCTCCACTCACAACTCTCAACACGGTTTCCGTTCTCCCTTCTTTATCTCAATCTCAAAGGAATAAATTCGATTGAATCAGATTGATTTGTGCACCTTCATCTCATCTCTCTGTACTTACACCAACACACATCCACAAGACTTGTAGCCAAGCACCTTCAAAGATGAAAATCTTCAAGGAACCAAAAGCAAAAAAAAAAACGATCGATCGTGTGTAGGTATTTTATGCCGTGTGTGTGTGTGTGTGTGTGTGTTAGTGCTATCTTTATGAATCAAGGTGGATCTCCTCGTGAATGGACATCTGAGATTGTTGACGCGACTCCGCCCATTTCCATAAACAGCGAAAGGGCCAACGCAGAAAAAAATCGTTTTCGAAGAAGTTGTTGCAAAACAGTTTGTTATTCAAGTTTCAAAGCATTCCAGCACACATACATACATATAGTAAAAAAGGGTTGTTCACGAAGGAGCCAGTTCGAACTTCGAAGAATATTTCTTTCGTGAAGCCCTGTTGATATGATATCGTTTTGCTAGTGTACATGTGTTAGAGAAGGAGTTATGGCTTGTGACTTGCGAGCAGCCCCTTGAAGGGCATACACAGGCTGCTGAGGTGATTTACAACTTGATACAATATACCGACAATTAGACAAAATTTCTGATACGAAAAACCCTAGAGCAAAAATGCAGTATCCTGCTGAAAAGGAAAACAAAGTTCTTCGTCTTCAAGAATGTTCTCTCCTTAAAGTCTCAAAGTCAGGTTTTAAAATGGATGAGAGGTGGTGGGCGGATTCCATCTCAAAATATTGGTTGGCTCTAAAATATCTAGAGAGATTAGATGCAGTAATATATATTTATATGGATGGCCTAAAAGCTATAATACTGTTAAAACGGGCCATATATCACTTGAAGAAGGAATGACATGCAAAAATGGTTCGTAGCAGTCTTACATATTTTCAGTTCGGATTTTGGAGGCTCAAGGACAATAAAGGAATAGCCAATAGTCAATGATGTTGTATTTTCAAAACACGAAATCGATTGGATGGAAATTAAGAAGCAACCTGATATTTATTGCCATTTCAAGTTTGAATAAATTTGAGGAGGTATTTAAAAACGAAGTCACCGGAAATCCAATACCTGTGAGAATGCAGAGTCAATATGACACAGAGTTAATGGATTCGGAATGATTTTTTTAAATTTCAGGTTATATACTATGTCTTATTTCTCCTCGGTCTTGGATCTGTGATTTGCAATCCCCGAATCATTTTGTAATTGAGCGTTTTCTAGATTTACATTAGATCTTCATATATTGTATATGCACACCTAATTGCATTTTTCTGCAGGTAGAACAAACCAGTCCAAAAACCTCAAAAAAATACAAAGACATTTATCGCATTTCCCATTCCTTGCCAAAAATCATACAAATTCACATGTAGCTACCGATTAGCAATGTCATTAAATCGTAACCGGAAGGGAACAAACGACAAGCGGGAATGTATGAATGGAGGAACTGGAACTGAATTTTTTTATATGTAAGGAAAGCGTGCACAATGCACAAAACGTGCTATTTTATGAATGTGCCAAAGCCAATAATTTCCTTACAAAACTATCGGATCGCGTGCACCTACATATATTTCTTTACTTCTTTTTCTACATATTCCCTTCTTTTTGCCTTTCAGCAACTAGTTAATTACACGTTATTTACAAGACCTTTAAAAATTGAGTCAAACGCATACACACATTAGTTGCCTAATGAATTAATATTCAGCGTGCATGCGCATGTGTAAATGACATCAAGAGGCAAAAGTAAATACAAAATAGTTTATACAGCAAATACAAAATACTGAATAAATTGAATAAATTCCAATTCCAAATGGAGGCAACAAGGCTTAAGCAGTATTTCTTCCGAGTCAAACCTGCTAATTAAAACTGCCATTGCTCGTGGCATCTCAAAAAAAAATATTTATCCTCTTACACACATCCTTATACCTCGCTCGTGGAAATGGAAACGTGACCTTCTGAAAACACATTAGCATGTCGTAAATGCACCCAAATCCTATCATCAAGTCATGACTAAATATATATATTGTTTGGAAGGAACTAAACACTAAATGGATCCTGAAGCTGCATGTCTATTCCGTTACGTCACCCAATATACACTATAATACAATATACGATAGTCAAATTAGGCATTCGGTAATTTCTGACGTGAAAGACGATGGCACAGCATATAAATATTTATATGCCTTTTTGATTTCCACTTGTTCCATGAACATTAAATGACCTTTGAGTATTTAAAAGAGCTATTGTTAAATATATTGAAGATCTGAAAGCATATTTTCTTATTATGCTCTCAAGAGAAATTCCATTTTCTATTTTTTTATTACTATCACCTTTACCTTTAAACCAATTTAGTTCCGCGTGGACTGAAACCGAGTCTCAAAGAATAAGATTGAAAACGAGAGTGACTCGAGATGATTTGCATTGAAATTGAAATGTGTATGTGCACAGTTAAGGCTAAGTCACAACTCACAACTCACAACAGACATAAAGTCACAAAATGCTTTTTCCCTTTCTTCAGCAGCAGACGATTGTAATGTGTGTTGTGTTTAATGGAGTTTTTGGGTTTTGCCTAATTGAGAAAGGATTTATGCGTAACCTTGCCCGAAAACATGGGATGGGAATCGAGTTCCTTTTTGACGAGTTTTATATAGTCTTTGAAGAAAATACATGGAAAGTAGATGAGCATTTTTACACCTATTGGTTTCATTTCATATTATCTCAATTCTCAAAAGTGATTACAATTTGGATTACAATGCCCTGTGAGTCTGTGAATGGTGAATGTGGATGGAAATGATTCTTACAAAGAAAAAGTTGCATAATTATTGAATAGAGATTTCAATATCAAATATTGCATTATCAATTATTGTAAGCTTACTGTAATACTTACATCATCATGATTCATGAAGAAAGAAGGTTCGTGAAAGGTTTTGAATGTGATTTGGATAAGTTCATTCTTCAGCCACATTAGCATCCGCTGGGGGAAGCAAAGATAATGAGTTCAGTTAGCTGTTAACGCGAAAATGTGACCATGAATACGATCCCGCTGATTTTAGATCGATTGGAAGAAAAGAGCATTTAATACGACTATTTGGGAGTTTCAAGGTTTTGTCAGATTAGCAGATTGTAAGAATAGGGTAAACAACAAGCTTAAATATCCGTTCCCGGTGATCAGAGGTTCCAAATGACATTTACGTAGTAGAGTAATACATAATAAAGCAATTAATATAGGTACATATTTAAAATTCTAAAATGCAATTCACAGAGATCGACCAGCCCATGTTTGACAGGTTTCCCCACATGACATATGCATAACGCTTTCTCTATTTTATTAAAATTAAAAACTTTTCACGTAAAAGACACTGATTGAATCCTCCCATTTCTCCTTCTAGCTTCCACTTTCATTCCATATTAAAATATTATATCTCATGCCCATATAACATACTGATGACGGAAATGTATGGTTACCGGGCTGCTTCACTGCCTTTGACTTACATATCGCAGGACTTGAAAACAAGTAGGTATTTTACCTACACTCAACATATAATAATACGAGGGCACGTTGACGCGTAGGAGTTGTCAGTTCCCAATTCTCAACTCAAGAACTTTCTACTTTATTGAGAACGCTATTAGCCATTTTTAAATGCAAACTGAACACTTTCAGTTGAAAGCGGTATGTACCAGACGGCAGACGTACATGGGCGAGTGATAGTGTCAAGAGTCAATCTTAATTAGATCTTTGCCAGATCACCGATGGGAGGAAATCGGCGAATTCTGAACCGTGTCTGGTTCACTTTAAAAAAAGGAGTTGTAGGTTCATATGATTTGTAAAGAAAATAGATGATTCTGGAATTTCATTCAAACTCAAAACTAATCTGGTTTAAAAAATGGCCCCAAAAGCAAAATACCTATGTACATACATATTGTTTGCAAAAACTTATGACGTAATTTATTTTATTTGCATTTGGCTTTTGGCATGAGAAAACTCCCAAGTAATAACCACATTGCCACGATGTATGCAAATGAGTATGTATGCAAACTCCCAAAAAATTTTGCTCGGGTTCAGGTTCAGGACCAAGTTGGATTGCTCTATGGTCAAGCAAAACCGCAAGAACCCAAACCCCAAGAAGGACTTCAAACTTTTCAAAGCAAACTC
The DNA here is from genome assembly GCA_027743915.1 of Seira sanloemensis. Classification (NCBI taxonomy): domain Eukaryota; kingdom Metazoa; phylum Arthropoda; class Collembola; order Entomobryomorpha; family Entomobryidae; genus Seira; species Seira sanloemensis. The sequence continues at coordinate 13,285 of JAHZMY010001782.1, read as the reverse complement.
ACATTTTTGGCTCAGGGAGAACAATGAAATTACGTAAATGACAATGTCATATGCACATATCGAGTCATGTTATGGTTTTACATAATTTCCATTCTTTCATTTTCATTTTTAATCCCACAGCTAATCCAAACATGTACTTGCATTGTACATGGTCATAAATGAACTGCGAACTTTTCATTTCTCAAGAAGAAAAAAATGTTGCAAAATATACATATGCAAAAGAAGAGGTTGGATTAAATTAAATATGCCATCCCTCAGCTTACGTAACCAAAAATCTCACGGAGATTCGCATCTCAAAATTCTTCAAACTATTTCTCATATCGCAACTGCGACTAATTAGCTGATCTTTCAGATCATGCGGGTACACAAGATCAGTTCTGAAACTTTGAAATTATTCTTCTTTTTGTCCTATTTTTTACAGAATCAGCATAAGTAATACCTATGTAGAGACTTTTTTTAAATAAAAAAGAGAAAGAAACACGAGACGTACATATGTACATATGTCGCATTGACGCAGTCGACAAAGACAAGTCCAAAAAAAAACTCGAGAAGGAAGTTATGTAAGTAATAAAGAAAATAGTTCACGTGGCCAAAAAAAATGAAAACAAAAATCTTGTGCGTAATGTGCGTTTTGCCTTCTTCGCTCAGCTTGAATTTACAATTTTTAATGTATGTAAAGAGGGAAAAGAGAGCGAGGTTGGAGAATTTGAGCTGACAAAATTATATGTATTGAGGAATTTGACTTGATAAGGAATGATGCTCGTGGGGTAACGGTAATGTGACATCGATTCTGGTCAAATTCTATAAGTCGTAGAAAATTGAAGTGAAAACGAAGAAAATATCATTAAATAAATGGAAGCACAAGCATAGATAAAAGTAGGTAGATAATAAATTACAAACACTTCCAACGTTTATTACAAAAATGTGTGCAAATTTAATTGAAATTAAGTTACTTTGATTTAACAAGTTAATCTTTTTTCACATCGAAAATCCTTAATAAAAACAAGAATCAAGGTCTCCTTCATCTATCCATTGATTATTTTGGCTATTTTTAACTAACAAAATAACGTCAAATAATCATTCCAACTCAAATTGGCTATAAAAGCAAATTTGTTTCCCTTTTCAACGGAATTTCAAACAAAAATGCTTCTCTCTCCATAAATTGACCAGAAGCCACATTTTCCTCCATCTTGGAAACCTTTTCTACCCTCATCCCCATCTCCAAAAAGAGCGGAGATGTCAGAGGTATATTATTATTACGATCGAAATTATCATGTCATCAATTCCCCCTCTGACAGTGATACTCTAAATCTGAGGCGAAAGTCAAGACAATATAGAACGAAGCCTCACCGCCTCACCAACACCAACCAACGCAAGACTCACTCTCACTCTCACAAAACGCATGACGACATTCACACTCTATATTTACACAATTATTATCACGCACTTTTTTCCGTCCGACTCTTTCCAAATTACCAAAAGTTGAAGTTGAAACTCATCTCGATCTCTTTTAGCCTCATGCATGTGCTCAGATATAATACAGAGTAGAACAACAAAACATTCCTTTCTCTAATCCTTGTCAATCCACAATCCACCAATCCACCAATCCACGTGCGCACAAAGTCGAGTGTAAATGGAAACAATGCCCCAAAATTAGATTTTAAGTTGAGATCGGAATAGGAATGAAAACCTGCGCAGAGGCAGCAGCAGCAGAAAAAGTTTGAAAGATAGGATTTTTATTTATTTATGCCCTCGACTCTCGGTATTAACTTGGATTACAAAACGATGTGTGATGTGATAAATTAGGAATACATCAAACGGAGGAATTCTTACGTAAAGAAAAGCAAACGAGAGTGGAAAAACATTTTGGAGTAGGAATGAATAATTCCATTTATCCATGACCGATATGTTGTATGTTAACGGTTATCGGCGAAATGGATAATACAAATTGATGTAAATTTTTTAACGGTGTAAGTTTGTAAAAGATGGGCTTTGTAATGTGTAAAAAACACCGCGACGGGTGTAATCCGTCACTTTTATCTGGTAATTATCTGGTGACGTTGTTGACACACTTGAGTAACTGGAATTTAGAGACTACTGCCACTGCCTTTATCCTTTTACAAAAAAACCTTTTATGAATGATTGAGTTATGTTTGACTCAACCCTAAAAATGTTTGTAGATACCTACCTATGAATTTTTTGGGATAACAAATGTGGATTCTTTAGTGAATGGTCATAATTGGTTTGACTCTGGTCCATTATAATGGTTTACGGGCAAAATTGCAGAGAGTTATAAAGCAATTAGTCATTTCATTTCAGTAATTGCTGCAGCCGTAGGTATGTGTTTTAGTGATCAAAAACCAGATATATGCTGTCCAGCATTTTGAAATAATTTCTAATTCGTTTAAGGTTTTCATTCACTTCAAACAGCTTTTTTAGAATGTTCCCAAATTATTTCTTAGTTTGAATTGCACAAATGAATAAATTATTCTTATATTACTGTATAAATATTGGCCATTGACATATGGGTAAACTGTATATTTTTCCAATGGTTTTAGGCTCACCGACTGTAACACTTCACATTAGTTCATTAATAAATTGCAATCAGCAAATTAGGGAAGAGTGGCACAAGCGCCACAAAACACATTTTAACCGGCTTATGATTTCCTTTTACATAGGATTTACGTAAATTCTTTGTCCTCTTCTGCACACACATTACACACTCTTATTCCCAATTACAAACCTTAAAGGGAAATGCAAAAAAATATTCCCAATAAAGCATACATACATATTCAACAACAAAGAAACCACATCCATTATGTACAATAATCTAATAATCTGCCGAAAAAGTCCAACAGCGTACTTTTTTGTTCGCCAAATCCATCCTTTTTTGCCCCTGCCTCTGCCTCAAATTAAAAGGCATGACTTTTCATTTGCAACCCCTTATATATAACTTTTTTAAGAGCGGAAAAATACTAAAAATACGGAGCAACTTTTAGTGTTTATAGGTATACCTCATAGTTCTACATTAAATTTGGGCTAATTCCTAATAAAAACTATATGTATTTCTTCCTCCAATTTTCTATGAATTCTTACTTGCGGTCTAAATTGCGGCTTTTCCCGTGTCGTGCGCCTCGCCATTGTTGTTATTGTTGTTGCCATTATTACTGTGATGGTGAGCCCCATTCCCCAGACTGATCTGGCTCCCAAACTTGTGGTGCTGGCGACCCAACATCACCAGTTCCCTGTTGCTTTTCTCCTTATGCGTGAGCTGCACCATTTTTATACTTAATTTTTTTATTATCTCCTTTCAATACTTATAGTATTAGATTAGACAAGGAAAAAAACACTACACAAAACAAACTAAAATGGGTTCTTCCTTTGTTGAATATGTTGAATAAAACAAAAAACGGCAAACGGTGTGACTCTTGTTTTCCGATTACATTCAGAGAGAGCCCTTATTTGGCTTCACATTCTGTTTCTGTGTTTGGGGAAGAAATGGAGCGGAGTAACGAGGAAATCAAATAATGGCATGATATATGATATGATATAAAAGTAAAACAAATAGAAGGAAATCAGCAGAGGACAATGATGACAATGCACTTCTTTGTTCAACTTATCCCAGGTGACAATAAGAGCGTTTCGAACACTTTATGAACTCTTTGTTTCACAGTTTGACACTTGATTGTTCCTCGGATTACACATATAGACTTTGTCGCTTCTTCACACCTACGTGGGTAAAAAACGCGATGACGTCACGAGGTGCGATATGCCGCACAAAGGATCCAAGTGGCCGCACCGTCAGATATTTGACGCTTGAAAATTTAAGGACAATTATTATTTGAAATGTACCAAAAAACCGGTACCGGTGAAGATCTGCACATGTCTCAAAGTCAATTAAAGAAGGAAAATGTTGGGGGAGATAACGAGGCAAAGTCAGATTCACACCGAGAAACGAGTACTCGAAACCATTTAAACTTTTTTCGAGACATTCAAAGTTTGCCAACAAAATATTTAAGGATGTAGAAAAAAGTGATAAGTAGATGTGAATTGTGAAGATTGCGAAGAAGACGGTCACAAGTTGGCAGCAAACTTTTGGTCAAACTTTGTAGGAGAATATGTATTCAACTTGTTAAAGAAAGAACAGAACTTTACGTTCTTTTCTTCAAAATATATAGTCTCATTTGTCATCATCAAAATGAGTACGTCGATGAGCCAGATTTTAAAAAAAATACTGTAGATAAGCTGACGGTATCTGCAGTAGACTACAGTTGTGTTTGATTGAAGGAGGAATACTTAGCACTTCTCACGTTTGTCGGTTAACAGCGCTGTTTACCCACTTTGAAGACTGAGGAGAAGCTGAGAGAATTCCATCTAAAGACTGAATTAAAATTTGAATTGTAGCAATTGCCATCGATCACATTGGTATGTAAATACTTTCAAAGTTTCCTCTCAGATCCATTGCAACAAGCTAATCAACTGCATCCACATCATTTTCTCAGAAATGTATGAAATAGGTACCTTCGTTTGATTAAATTCGAATATTCCTTACACAAAAAAATGAGAGGAAATACAAATTATGCAAATGTCCACTGGAATTGAAATATGTATGCAATTGAATTAGGTATTTTAACAGCAGAGTTTCCGCGAAGCATGGACAATCCGTTTTTAATCTACTTAATGATGCTTTATAAATTTGGTTCTTAAAAAATTGAGACCACTGAATGCACACAAACTTAAAATTCAGAATCTTTTGCATAAATCTCTCTGCTACAGAAAAATAAAAGTTGTGCTTCAATCTTAAATACTGATATTAACTTATTACGGAAACTTTGAAAGTACACAACTGCACACACACATCCTGTCCTTTTGTCAACCTTACTAATTAAACCGAGATTGACGATGCCAACCTCAATGTCACTTATTGCATCAGCTCAGAGCTTTACACCCTCTTCCTTTCATTTCAGTTTCATCTCCCAAAGATATCATTTCCCCAATCCCTTCTCAATCCATACTCGGCAACTTAACTTGCAAGAAATTATTACCGAAATGCACTTTTTCAACTTCTACCTATTGCGTATATAAACCCACGAAGTTTTTTCCTTCTCTGTCTTCTCTTCACTCCAGAGAGATTAAGTTACAACTGGATCTGCAAGTTTCGAGCAGGAGACGAACTTGAACAAGAAACAAGAACTTGTTGTTTCTTCTCTTTCCGCTCGGGGAATTTTCATTCACCACCTTATTACTTTTACATATTATTAATACCCACTACTACTACCACACATCTCCACAAAAACACGAGAACGAGCTGCATCGCATGCATATTCGAATCCAAGTGACTCGGAAAAGTTCGGTTGGGAAAACACATGATATCTCCGCTCTGGAAGAAAATGAATCATCTCGCGAATCATCAACATTCTCTCACTTTTCTCACATTTCAGTGTGTGTCCTTCCTTACACTCACACTCTTCTCGAAAAAAATGGAAGTGGTGGAATTTCAATTCATCCTATCCTTTCCACAAAACCTTCTGTCATCCGACTGAAAATGCACTCAGTTATGAATTCCCCAATGGCACAAGGGTCTCTTCCAAGATGTAATTTTCCTAGCAGATATCAAGAAGTCAAGTTCCTCAGACAATGATATACACAGTAGTTTTTGGAACAGGTACCTTTGTCCATATATTCATAGTCTCTCAGCTCATTTCCACACATGTCACAACGTCCACCCAGCCCAAAATGTGTCGAGGAACAAGTGTCATATATCTTGAGCCGCCCACGTGCTTATACTTACATACTACTGCACCTTGCAAAAAATTATTGAGCTAATATATTTTCAGAGTCGGATTTTTTTTGGTTTATTAGCCAATTTCATTGAGTTATCTCAGATCGGCTTTTTGAAATCTTATTTACACACATGCACACACACACAAATTCCGACACACATGCAATCCAAAATAAAGTCAAGGCACAGTTAAAAAAGGTCACTGATTTTCGCACCTTTTACCTAAATGAAATGCTAAAAGTATTTCTCCAAAAAAAAACTTTCAACAATCAGTTTAGAGTTTAGATAGTGTTTGAGAGGAGAGACGAGACACCTTTTCGCACATCCTCACAGTCCCTGAGCGTCGTCAACAATGAGCTTTGAGTGTTTGCGTCGATCACAGAGAGAGCGAGAGCAGAGCAAAGTCAATATATGTACATATGTATGTATGTGTAAATGTAGATATCGTGCTCGCAGGAACTTCGTGACAATGCGAAAAACTAGCAAAATGTTGTTGTTCGCATTTATCATATCACAACACGACATTAAAAGAGTCATCAATTTAGCACCACTTCTCAATCCACAATTCTCATCTCAGCCCAAAAAAAACTGACGATTTTTTTTCAAGAGAAATATATAAGTGCACACAAAGCCACATACATATATAAGCTGATGGCTCTCTTCTAATCTGTACATGGAACTGTGAAGGTCTTCTTCTTGCGTATTTCAATGGAATTATGATTAGAGTGTAAGGGAAAAAATGATGAGGATGATGAAGATAAATATATTTTGTGGGACTATGAAACTATGAAATACTCCTACTCCTCCACGCATTGATGCATGGTCAAAGTCGTGTGGGAAGGGCTATAAGGGAATGAATATAACGTCGAGAATCGAGAAAACGCCAAAAAGTTTGAGTCAGAGAGCACAATTAAACTACTAAAGTGTTTAAGTATTAACTACAAAGTAGCACGATGGATTGGACAAAAGGTGGAGATGATTTTATAGCACGTGATTTTAGCTCTGAGGATTATAGTTCAAATAGGCAGATTCGTGGGGTCCGAATTTTAGCATTTGGGAAATAAACTAAAGCAATTGGGATTAGTTTCTTGTGGATATTTAACTTTCAAAGTTTATCTTCTTAGCCGATAGAAAACAGGTGTATCATTCGAAGGGTTAAAACTTTATAATGTTCATTTGCTTTGAAATCACCCAATACCAAAAAATTTATATTATTGCAAACTATTACTGCGTTATTTTATTTTCTAGTGTTCTTCCAATTCCCGTTCGAACTACTTTAACTCACAAATCACCGTGTGGGCCCGTAAACATTAAAATCCCATTTTTCTATATGTATTACCCACAAAAGCAAACTTCTATTCCATCACACACACAAACTACTTATTTAAATGCTCCATCAAAATACGTAGTTACCTACATATGTATCATTGCAGCATGTAGGCACTCGCATACACATGTAAAACTTTTTTTTATTACAGATCTCATCTCAATCTCGCATCCCAAGAAAATCCATCTCATATCATATATTAACTGAACCATCAACTTATGTTTATGCTAACTTTTCCTCCTTACTTTGAAACAAGTCACATCACACACACACATCATCTCACATGAAATTCTGAAGGGAAAGGATGTTTTAGAAGATGCACGAGACAGAGCTCACATTCACGATTCAGATGAAAAGAGAAGAAAACTAGTGATGCAAATGCACCCAGTCAGTGCAGTAGTGCCTCAGGACACAAAAACTCTCTCAATCTTAACTCGACAGAGGCACAAAGTGAGACTGACGATGTGACGGAGACGACTCGAGTTGAGTGAAAATGCAAAAGAAAAAAATTTTTTTAGAGTATTGCCTCATGCACACACTTACATACATATTACCAACACAGAGAAAAATTGTATGTCCGTCCGCTCCTTCATCTCATCCAATTCAGATGCACTCTATCACAGTCGCATTACCTCAGGAAGAGTTCTCAAATCGAATATAATATTCCTTAAACTCTCTTGAAGAAAGAGCAGCATATATCTTTTGAAAAAAAACATGCTTCATTCAGCATAGGTAATAATAATGATGATAATGTGTAACAGCTGCTGCCTTATTCGCCTCTGCTCAGACTTTAAAATTTTGAGATGAAAGCCCTTTAAAAATGAAACAATCCACTTTGACTCTTTCCCTTTAAACTTCCTTTAAGCGAGGAGGCAACAACAATGCGAGAGTGCACACAGGTAAACAATGCCGTGCATGAGACAATGTGAGACCTATATGTTTGTGTGCGATATCGTTTTTCCCTTCATTCATTCCCTGATCACATTGTAAAATGTGAATAAGAATGTGCACGTATTTCGTTCTAAAAAAATTTGATGTTTTTTGAAAGAAAGAAAATACATGGTATATGTACATATATGTATACATAGGATCCTGCGTGATCCTGGTCCCGGTGATTAATGGCTAACTGTTGAGGAGTTGAAACGGGAGGCTATTGTCTCGCTTATTAGATGCGCTGCAGTTTTGAATTATATTATGGGGAGAGAAGACTCACAAAATAATATGGAGGTGTGAGCGTTTTACAGGTGGAAATATGCTGTAAAATTTTATATTATGTATTATGTCTGTGAGTGAAGAGGAATCTTTATTTTGTTTTAGAAGAGAGTTTTTCATAGGAGAGAGACGTGGACGTGAGTTAGCAAAAAGCTGGGAGAGATTTAAAATGAGCTCGCTTGTGTCCGTGTCGCTGCGCTGGAGAGATTATGATGATGATGGTGAAACAAAATGTTTAGGGAATTGCAGCAGTGTTTTGTAGGAGGTTTGTTCAGGGAAATGATTAGGACTGATTACAGGTTGTGATGTTTTCGTGGCTCGATGATGTTTTACCTAGGTGCGTTTGTATGTATATTCTTTATGATTTGGGAAAGAGGAATGCGTTTTGGGTGAAATAAGCGAGATTGAATACGAAAAATATGGGCTGCTGGAGGGTTTAAAGAATGATTCCGTCGCTTCGTTTGTCTTGTGATTTTGTATTTTTCGGCAAAGTTTTCTGAACATTACTAAAACTAAATGAAATATACAGGTAAGTACATAGGGCCCAAGTCCAAATTGAATTTTAGTAGGTTGACTCCGATTTTTCGCCAATATTATTAGTCTGGAAATTATAATTCAACCAAACCGTTTTGAGCTGCAGTTTTGTCCAAATTCCTTTATTTCATTTCCCATGCGAACAGGTTTTAGTTTCAGGTAAACTATTCCTTTATATTGACATTTTTAATCCTTATAGGTTTGCTTGAGCAATCCGATTCATATTCACTTATCAGTCCCATAGTCAAAAACCCTTTCTTCAAACTCTGTTTGTCTCATTTCCCATTCAAACAAGGAGGATATATCTGAGGATAGTCCACCTCACCTGCCCGACTCACCAAAACTCCAATCTTATTATTACAGGATGGCTCACGGCTCACACACAGATGCAGACAGAAGGAACAAGATACGTTTCAAAGATGATGCGATGATCTTCTCTTCTCTTCTTGATTATATGATAATCTTGAAAGGAAATGCATCAGATTCGGGAAGGATGTGTGTGTCCGACCGACCAAAACTCCAATCTTATTATTACAGGATGGCTCACGGCTCACACACAGATGCAGACAGAAGGAACAAGATACGTTTCAAAGATGATGCGATGATGCTCTCTTCTCTTTCTTGATTATATGATAATCTTGAAAGGAAATGCATCAGATTCGGGAAGGATGTGTGCTGTCTGACGTCTGAGCCACACAACTACAAACATTGTTTCATCACCATCATCATCATCATGATGAAGATGAATCTGAGAATAAGCTCTAGTCTTTCCGCAGCACAGGTAAGTTGTTTAAGTAAGTACACGACGACGGCATTAATAAAAGTAAGGTTCCGTTTTCCTCTCAAAGCCATAAAAGTTTCAGAAGAAAATGAGAACAGATGGACAGGATGTAAAAAGTAAAGTCATGGCTTTGTGCTGCATGAGAAACATAACACGCCCGTCCTTCTTCTATGGTATGTGCATGGTGCATGGTGAAGTCGGGTCACATTAAAATTATAAGAGATCGATAAAGTTGCTCTCGTCTTCATCACGTCAACTTTTAACAACATTCAGAAGAAATTCTGACCTTGGCTTCAGTTTCGAGATGGGGAAGGAATGGAAAAAAGAAAGTGCAAAGCCTAAGTCAAAAAGCCGGATTAAGAAGAAGAATTCTTAGTCAGGGCCGAAGGAAAAGTAAAAGTCTTGAGTTGGAGTTAATTATCTAATTGAATCCCATTCCGATTCAATTACTGAGGCATGGCGTAATTACCAAAGATTTTTTGGAAGGAATTTCCCTATTAATTAATGGTTCTGTATAGAACCTTACTTTCTTCCATGCTTATTCCGGTTTTACTTAGAAAAGTTAGAATTTTGCGACTTTTCCAAGTTTTGGAAGTCAAAGTAATTTCCAACATTTAAATTCAAAGAACAGTCATTTATTAAGGGAAACTAGGGAAAGTAGAAATAATTTCTTTCTTGCCGATTTAGTTTGGAACCACCTGTGCCCAAAATGATATGCCGCTATGCATTGGAATGCTAATTTTTGCTGAATATTTTTGAATGCTAAAAGCTGTAATCGAGAATGACAAAAATTCCATTCGTACATATTTAAATTATTTACAAACTAGAGCAATTTTGCTAAACACGCGATACAAATTAATTTCAATGGAACGCATTCTCCTCTCTAAATTAACGAGCTCAATTTTAATTACAACATTTTTAGGAAACAGGTTCTTCCATTTCGAAACATTTTCAATTTGCAAGCATACGTTTTCCTCAAGGATCAGCATACCCGGTATTTTTTCCTCTCACATTCCATCATCAAAAACTACACATTTTTCAGCTCTTTCAAAACCATTGTGAACTTAAGTTCTTTGTTCCTCCACAAAGAAAATGCTTGCCGTTGCCTCATTTCATTTCCTCCTGAATAATTTATCCCCGCGAAAAAATCCCCTCTGTACTTTCTACTGCCAAAAGTGGTCTATTTTTCTTTTAACAAGAACTCCATTTATAAATTTATATAGGTATATCCCACAGACTTGCACTCATCATCACGAGGGCTCGCAGAAGAACTAAACACCATCTTTTTTTCTGTATTTTAATTTTATATGCAATTCCTCCCAACCTCACAGAATTCCCTTATATTTCTTCAAAACTTGTTTTTCTCTCTGAATCTGAATCAATAAAAGTGTTGCCATTATTTCATATATATACCCTCAAGCCTCTCGCCGGCTTAACAATATCAGTGAAAATCTCCCAAAGAAATCACAAGTGCACACGCGATATAGAGAAGAAAAAAAAGAACATTTTTTTTACTTTATCAACTATCAATTCAGAAAATTCAGAGCTCTCGCTGCGAACAGCACACAATTGTGAAATGGAGATCACACAGAGAGATTCTCCCTAAGAGACTATATGACTATATCTTTCTCTTTCATCATTAAATAAATTCTATCACAAATAATGAACTTTAAAACAGCTCACATATTGACGGACGTTTTCTTCTCTTTCCTCTCGTGAAAATGAATGATTGGCATTATTTTGCCATTGCCACATACATATGTACGTATAGGTATTTCCTCGCACACAAGTGTGTTGCTCATTGCTCGTCCCTTAGAAAAAAACTTTTTTTTGCAAAATGAACTTTAAACATTAAACCAGAAAAGGTTTCCTTTTTCTTCAGAGACTTCAGAGCAAAAGGTGATAAAAAAAATCAAGCTGAGATCTGAAAGGGAGAAAAAACTTGCACTTTTCTGCTTGACCAAATCATGATAATGGTATAAGTCGAGTGCACTTTTATCAATAGTTTTGTGTGTGCAAAAAGCATATTCTGCAACATTCTTACAACATGATAATTACAAGATCATGCGCGTTCATACAGCTTTTTTTCGTCTTGAGAATGAGCCATGTTACAAAACTCGTGTTGGTTATATTGTAAACACTATTTGTCAGCAATTAGCCAAAAGGCCCTATTACATTTAATGCTTAGAGTGATATTACATAGCTTCGAAAGAGTTTCCTGTCGTAGTTCGTATCTCCAAACGACTTTAGTAAAAGTTTAATGATTGTTTAATAGCTCGGGCACGCAGGTCACTTAATGGCTTTGGGGAAATTGATCAAGTTTGAGAACATTTTAATTATAAGATAAAAAGCGTATATTCAATATTTGAAAGTGAAAGAGGATACTTTGGGTGAATTACTAATTTGAATGATGGCAGGGATTGACGGGAAAGAAAGTTGAGAACTTTTGGTGCGCTTAAGACGAAGATGCCACTTGACATTCTGACGTGAAAATATTAAGGTGCACTACGAAATGAAAGTCAGATAGGTATTTTCCATATTTAAATATGGTGACGGTGACAGGTATTAAGTGCTAAGCTAATTAATAGGAAATGCACTTTCATTCCTTGACATCTGACAAGGACAACAGGCGTCGCTTTAAACATTTAGGGGAAATGGAACTTTTTAAAATAGCCATTTAACTTCTTGACAGAAAAAATCTGGTCTATCTTCAAAAGTTTAATAAAATGGACTTGGTATTTTGGAAATTATAATGAATCATCTCATATTACAAACATGTAAATATGCATTTTTATTCAATAAATTACCTCTACATTTAACCACATCAAATGTAAAGAAAGCCCCACTCCCTCCTCTATCTTAACTTTCTCAACATTTATTTAAGACAAAATTTTAAGACAATACACATCACCAGTGTTTTCTTTATTACGAGGCTTCATTGCAACTTCAAATTGCTAAAAATATGCAAAAGTTATCAAATCCACATGGGCAGTTCTGCATGCGAAAGATGCAAATGCAATTTCCTCCTTGACTTGGCTCATTTCCATAATCCAACAATGCATTTCAAATTTTATTATTGATACTTAATATCAGTTTTTCCTGAATTCGCACTATGCAGGTACACATCTACGTCCAATACAAAGAGAGGCAAAATATTGCACGCAGATGGCGAAATCGAAAGTGAAAGGATGATGATTCTCTTACGAAAAGAAGGTAATCGCAAACTTTATGATTAAATACCACAGATGCAAAATATGTACAGTGCTTTAAAGCTGTATAAAAACAAGTCTATTCACCACTCTATTCTTGTACCGTGATTAAATCAAATCAGATACTGTGGTCCGTAAGAGATACACCGCATTTTTGCAAAATTTACATCTTCGACCGCCTCTAAAATCGCAAAAGATCGCTTTAGTACAAGTTATAAAATAAATGCTGCATGTTTTTGTGTTTGAGTTGAGAGAATGTGCGAGGTGAACCATGGAGGATGATGGGACAAAAGCAGAGGAAGAAAATGAAAGTTGACTTTTCAATCTTGAATGTATCAATATTAGAATTAGCATGTTGTAAAAAAGTTAACATCTTTACCCAGAGCAAACACGCATGTAAAAGGTACTCAAGCCGTAAAATACATTTTTAGCACGTTTTC
>JAHZMY010001781.1:0-10577 GCA_027743915.1 Seira sanloemensis | reverse complement strand
AGCTTGAGGAGGAGAAAGTTGCCATAAAAATGAAATCAAGTGAAGTGCCAGCTGAAGAGAAGTCGTAAATAAATAATAAACTTTTTTTGTTATTATCGGAGACATAAAGTGGGACATGAGTGTGCCCAGAATTTTTTGTTGTTGCTGCTGTGTTTCGTTCTGCAAACGAAAGCGAAAGGGAAAAGGAAGAAAGTTATTAATATGCTTTCTCCCTCTCTTTCATCCCAAAATTTGTATTAAAATTATGGACATCGTCAGACTGCGTGTTCGTAAAAAGTAATAAAAATTGGATTGCTTAATTAGGAACATGATACAATAAACGGATTTATGTGCATTTGAAACAACAACAAAAAACAGCATTTCCAGCCTTTCCTTTTTTATTGACAAAAATAAATAAACAGAGGCTCAATATAATTTGAATTGGAGCAGTTGACAAAATAAAATGGAATATAGCTCGGCAGCTCATATAAAAGCTTATTTCTTTTTTCCCGGGGAGAAAGTCTCTTGTAATCAAAGTCTACTCCCATTTTGAAATCACTGGCAGAAAAATCTGGGACACCAGCAATTCCCATTTTGCGGAGAAAGTGAAAGAGAAAGTAGAAGAGAAAACAGATGTCAGTGAATTCATTTCCAGCAGAGCCCCGGCTATATTAAAGAGTCTTTGACCTACAGAAGCCCCTTTAACTGGAAGCCATTACCGGAGAAAGCAGAATCCTAATTGTTGCATCCACCATAAAGATAATTTTAATGATAATGTTTTTCCCTCTCCATTCACAACCTCAGCAGCTACCATAGCTTTCACAGTTCTTGTGAGAATTTCCCTTGAAAATGCAAAATGCAGAAAGGTACATCCATATTTGGAACTTTGGAAGCGAAAACAACTGGAGAGATGGAAATCACCAGAGGGAAAGCAAATAGAGTGAAAGTCTAAGCCCTTCTGGTCTCATTGGAAATGTGCAGTGGCAGTGGCAATTCGTTTTCCCTTCCTCTAAGACAAAGCTGCTGCGTGCATGTGTCTCCCGGAGAAAATCCCACAGCACAAATTGACCCAACCAAACCTATTTCCCAGTTAAGCCCTGGTTTGAAAAGAGAAAGAGAGAGAGAGAGAGCCAAAACACTTCTTCTCTCCATTCACAACCTCAGCAGCTACCATAGCTTTCACAGTTCTTGTGAGAATTTCCCTTGAAAATGCAAAATGCAGAAAGGTACATCCATATTTGGAAGAGAAAACAACTGGAGACTGGAGAGATGGAAATCACCAGAGGGAAAGCAAATAGAGTGAAAGTCTAAGCCCTTCTGGTCTCATTGGAAATGTGCAGTGGCAGTGGCAGTTCGTTTTCCCTTACTTTAAGACAAAGCTGCTGCGTGCATGTGTCTCTCGGAGAAAATCCCACAGCACAAATTGACCCAACCAAACCTATTTCCCAGTTAAGCCCTGGTTTGAAAAGAGAAAGAGCCAAAACACTTCTATAAATATTCAGTACAAGAGAAGACCCCAGAAAAAAGAGAAAGTGGCCAGATAGCTTTGGGTATTGCATCTTGTTTTTGTTTTTCTTCTCTGGGAGAAAATTGACTGTTATTATTCGTAATTAGAATGGATGTCTGGAGTAAATCTCTGCAGTTATCTTCTGGTTCAGTCTCCCCTTAAAAATGACTCTGGTGGGTTTTCTTAAACTGGGATTTTCTCCTTTTGCACCCCATTTGCACACAAAGCCTAAGAGAAAGCCCTTCGGAAAAGGAGTGAAATGACGCAATCTTCCTCCCAACTGGATTTTTCATCCTGAGGAGTAATTAAGGTTTATTTATTTAAAACAGAAAACAAAAACATGGAAACAATTCCTCATCATTAATATTTCAACTGCCGGTAGCAGAGAAAGCGCATACGAAAAATAACTTTCACTTTTTACAAAAATAGCTTGCGGGCATTGCTTTCCAAATTTATTGCAATTGCTTTCACTTCACTTTCACCCGTGCATCGTACCTTTTGCACCTGCATCACGTGCACACGGTGAAAAAATCCATGTCCAATGCATTCAGCTCAGATCGACTTTGACATTTCCCCCCCATTGTCTCCCAACAATACCAGTATTGGATTCGTAAATTCGTGTAAGAAATAATCGAAACTCTTTCTCTCCGAAACCATTCCATTTGTCTCTCTCTGCATATGTATGTGCCATATTGTTGCATTGGGAACATTTTTTTTCCTTCCCAGGTTTGTGCCCGTATCACGTACACACCTTTTTCTTCAGCACAGCACTTCTGGCATTTTTTGGTCGTGTTGTCGTCGTGATTTTGAGCGCACGTACTTTTCCTTTTCTATTTTTTATAGAAATGGCCGTAATTTCCAGTCTCGTTTGTCGTACTTAGGAAGGAATAGACGATGGTTTCATGGCACGTTGTACTGGATCAATTCATGTCGACAACAAGGATATTGTTTTTCGGGGTGCCAGGACAACTGCCTGGTGGGAAATGTCCCGAGACTAGCAGGGTGTTGGTAATTTTTTCTGAATTTAAATTTAAAATTTGTAGAATACCATATTTGGAGAACGTTAAATTCTGCATCACAAAAATATTTTTTCGAATTTAATATTGGGAATTGCTGCTTAAACTGGTAAAAATAATTGACTTTGTTTATGCATTTTATAACATTTTTCCGTTTTAAAATTAAAATGGCCTTAAAACTTATTCCATTGTGATTTTGCACGGGGCAATTTTCTCTATGAACTCTTTGTATCTTCAGTTTTTGTATCATTCCAATCGATCAATGTTACTCAGGAAAATTTTCCTCCCGAAACTTTTTCACTTCCCGAAGAAAAGATTCTCAGAATTTTCTCTTGATAATTATCGTCTCAAGTTTTTTGAAACATTTAAATTTCTCATTTTTAATGTTTTGCCGGGAACTTTTCCTTCAGTCGATTCCTTGTTTCCCACAAAAGAAAACTCCCGGAGATTTTTTCGTTCCGGCAGTTTTCATGACACCCCCTCATATCATATCCTATTAGTATCGTATATCCTATGTTACTACTTCCAGTAACTCTCAATAATGCTGCACAAACAGAAAAAAAATTCTCGGAACTCCGAACAAAAAGCAGGTTACAATAATAAAGCCTTTTTTCTTTCTCTTTCTTTCGCTCCCTGCAGAAATGGTGCTGAGCAACCCAAACAAGATCGATTGACAGGCTTTTGTATGTTCTCCCCAAACTACTACAGACACACAGAACCCATAGATCAGAAGAGGAGAGCATATGAAAGGGAGATAAAGTTTGAAAAAAAAATCTATTTTTATGATCCGATGATTCCAAACACTGTAATGCTTCCATATATATGTACACACACATATGTACTTTTCCCGCTCAACTTGTTTGTGCCTTTTCACAAAAGCAGAGATCCATGTTATGAGCATCTGCTTTCAAGTGCTCTAATACCTGAGATGACAGAGAGAAAGAAGAAAAAATAAAAGAGAAAGTAGAAAGTCTCTTGTTGATTTCATCATTCTAGTCGACATACAGCTTATAAAGCCTTGCCAACAATTTATCCTCCACAAAAAAGTTAAAGCAGAAAAATATATTTTAACACAAATATTACTAAATTAGTAACACAAGATGAGTTAGTAAATTCGAGCCGACTCAGGTTCAACCATAAACTCGATCCATTATGAACTTAATAACTACCTAATTACCAAACGGATATTTTCAAGTGAAGAAATTACGTATGAAAAAAACTACGCCCAAATTGATTTTGAATTTAAGCTAAAAAATTTCCCCCACGTAATTAGCCCGTTTTTGCAGCGGCAAGCGTGAACTTTCCCCCCGGTTTGCGAATCACCAAGAAAACCTCATCCTCATTCCTTAAAACTTTCACCGAGAATGGAATGAAAACTTTCTCCCGTCCCAAAGTAACGAAACAGCACAGCAACAGAAAACAACTTATCGACTCAAGTTTATATTTTGTTTTTTTCTGTGTTCTCTTTTCTCATTCCATTTAGCCATTTTCTTGTCGCTTTCCCTCTCTCTCTGCTTGTAGTCGGATTTGTGGTGCTAATGAAATGCTGTCACTCTTCCTGTCTGTCATACACATCGCCCCGTCCCACCTCCAACCCGGGTGGAGAAAGTTACGGGAGAAAGGAAGATATATGCTAGTATGAGGCTAAACAACAGATGCCAAAAAGACACCTTTTTCAGAAGACAGAAGAACTTCACAGCTTTCTCCCCATTTTTTTCCAGGGAAATCCTCCCTTTCTTCGTTCAATATCTGGGAGATAAGATCAAAGCTGTCTGCCTCGAGGAAAAAATATATCCTGCGTGTTTTTTTCTTCCCTGCTTACATTTACAGTTCCCTATGGGATATTAATTTTTTGTTAAAAGGAGAATGCGGATAAATATATAGTACAATTTTTTGGATGGTTGTGTATTGTTGTGTATGTGTATCGCGCCTGCCAATCATAATTTCATCAACGGCTTCCCTTTTAATATGTTCTTCCGTATCTCTCAAGCTTCCTGACTGTGCGACAAGAGCGGCCCGTGTAATGCATAAAAGACATGATTTCCCCTCGTTGTGTAGAGGGTAGCACAACATTTCCCCTAAAAAAATTCCACACTCTAAATTACCCCCGTACCCATGGGATCTTTCCTAAAATACCGACGTTGACGAGCTCAGATTTTTCTACCTCCCCCAGAAAACTTAGATTTGAATGAGAAAATTCCTTCAAGATTAAACGTTTAAAAGTCTAGACATTTTAAAAAAGGCAACTAAATGTGGAAAACTTGCGGGAGGGTTATTTTTTGTAGAGGATTTGTGTGGGAGGTTTCACTATTTTCAACGAAAAAACACGCATCGCGTAAAGAAGAAATAATGGAAGTGGTTTCACAAACCCAATCGATAGACGTTTGGTGGGAATAACTTCCGGGGAGATGTCATGGTATCACAATAATTCGAACTGTTTTTTTAAAATAATGGTGCGCATATATGTACGTAAGTATGACAGAGAATTAGATGAAACAATCTATGGGAAAATTTAGGAGAACAAATTTATGTTGTTTGGTGGGATTTGCATCCGGGAAAAATACGATAGGACCAGAATACGGAACAAACGCAAATAACGTAAATCCCCCTTGCGCCCGACTTTTTTATATATTATTCCCCATTCACCTTTATGTAAAGCCGTATCCAATTCTTTTTCCTCTTCATCTCTCTCTCTTTCTCTATCTCCACCTTGACACGTTGACATGACTGCCTTTGATGATCAAAGTTAAAACCTGAGTGACGACAATGACTTTCTTCTCCTTCTCTCCACTCTGCAGAATCTCCAGAAAAAGATTGAGAATAACAAAAAGTGTAATAATAAAATAATATTATATATGAATCTCCAGAGCCATTCCCATCAATCCGAGATTCTCTCTCCACTCTGCAGAATCTCCAGAAAAAGATTGAGATCCAGAGCCATTCCCATCAATCCGAGCGGGGCGAGAGACTGATCCCACTCCGGAAAAAAATACATGCATGTATAATATATCGCTCCCACTTTCTTTTTTTTCCTCCCTCGAACTCTCATCAAACAGGTTAACTTTTCGCTGTTTTCCGCTGATAACACATTATTACCAGACTCCGAGCCAATATTAATATTAATAAAAAAACACGGAGAAAAATGGCAGTGCGCGACGACACCCTCAAAAAAAAAACTCGAAAGCATCTCTTTCAAAAAAACTCGTTCAATATAAACATAAACAATGGGTGTAGGCAGCCGTCCAAAAAAACTTCAAACGCCGAAGTGAAAGCAGGAAGAGAAAGCCCATCCCTGCCCACGTTGTAATACACATATATCATAACACGGAGGAAACAATTTCCTCAGATCCTCCAGGAAATTTTCGTCGCTTTTCATTCACTTTCACCATCAATTTTTATAATGACACACACACATAGAGAGAGATCTCTCTTTCTCTCTTCTTCTTCGGCTCATTTCTCAAGAGAAAATAATGGAGACACTTTTCTCTCCTTCTCCGAGGACAAACTTTCTCCTCCTATTCCTCTCGGCCAATATAAAAATGAGCAACACATGCTGTGTGTGAGGAAAAAACTAACTCCCAACACTTTCCCTAAGAGAGAGAGAGAGGAAAGCCGTCTTTTATTTTTCAAGGAAATATGTATAATATGGAACGCAGCTCGGTGTAAAAAAGGTATTTTCCCTTCAGAAGATGAAGAAAAAAACTTTCTCTCTCTCTCTCAAATTTTTTTTCCAACTTTATATAATGTATGCATGCATACATCACCTCCTTATCTCCCCACAATATTTAATAATGTCTCTGGAGAAAAAAAGAGAATGGGGATGGTGTGGCGAGAGAAAGCTGGAGAAAAAAACAAGCTTTCTCTCTCTCTCCAGACTCCTACTTTCTCCTGGCTTAAGCCGTGAGGATAAACGTAGTTGCATTTCGAGAGGGGAGAAAGTGTCTTTTTTATCTCCTTTCTCTCCTGTATATTCTTGACTCGCATTTTTTTAAAAGAAGAAGAAGAATGTCAGTGAAAAATTCATGTAAGCTTGCCTGCTTCCTCATATGTTATAAACACACACACACAATGTATGTGTTTTTCCATACTTGCTTTCTTTTCTCCACTAAGCTCAAGGCTTCTCGAACGTACCTTTCCCCATCTTTATAAATTTCTCAGGAGATGAGCGCATGATGATGATGACGTTCGTGGGGTAACCTTACTCCAAACACACACATACTTTCACTCGTGGATGTTTTTTTTATATTTTTTCTTAAAAAAGTGTGGTTGGATGCGCAACGGCCGGCCTACAATGGTAGTATAGTTGGTGATGAAGATGTACATAATAAAAAAAGTGAAAGTTTTTGTGAGAAATTTTTTATCTTTGAGAGAAGAAGTAATGCTACAAAGCCTTTGTACATGAGATGTTGTTGATGATGTGGTACACCCTTAATGTACATAAAACCCTCCAGGTGAAAATAAGGGAGCGAGGGAAAAAAATCGGTGAAAGTATATGTATGTATGTACAGAGTTTTTTATTCTGCATATGGATTCCATTACGGGAAGGGAAGGGGAAAGGAGAAAATAAAGAATTATGATGACATGTGAAAAGTAGGCAGAGAGAATATTATGAAGTGGAGCAGGAGCCAGTTATCTCATTCATTTTTGATGGCTGGAAAAATATGATGATGTGGGCCATGCATAAATAAAATGTACCTTGAGTCATAACACATTTTCGTCCAGGAAAAAAGGCAAGAGGGAAAGTGAAAGGAAAGAAAAAATTGCGCAAAAAAACTTAAGTATGTTTTCTTTCCTTTATTTTTTCCTCTGAAGGAGGGAAAGAACGTGGGCTTAAGTTTTTTTAAAAAAGAATTTTCATTTCACAGTCCCTGACTCGTGATAACATGGTGTAATCAATAGTTTAATTCGCAATGTGCCAAAGCCCCTGTGACTGAGTGACGGAGTGCCAAAGTGAAAGCAATTTTTTTCCTCCCTGAAAATTGCATTGACTTGTGAGTTAAAGCCCCTTCTCAAAAACATTTCTCCGAGAGTGAAAGTCAAAACTCGAGTCAGCGACTCGTAAAACTTTATTGGTATTTTTTTTCTTCAATGGCACTTGACCCGATCAGATAGAAAGTCGTGAGAAAAACTATTAAAAGAATTTTCTCCAGCCACAAATTTGTAATGAGGCTTCCGATCTATAATTTTTGTCAGCAGCTTCCTTCCTTCTTTCTCCGGAAGAGAACAAATGAGCACAGATCACATCAAAATATCTGATCAAATGGAAGCTGGTGAAAAATTTTCCCAATCCTTTGGAGATAAGCACTCTCATGCACATGGCGCAAATGGGGCTTTCTCCGTTCCAATATTCCTCGGTGGAATGATAATGACACGGGGCTGAAAAGAAAATGAAGTGGATGAGTGCAGACTTTCTCTCTCTCTTCCTCTCATCCGTTGAGGTGAGAGGAGCTGATGATATTGAAATATGCAAATGAGCATGTGGTTATTTATGCCTCCCTTAAGTGTCTCCTTTTCTCCTGACTTTCTTCTCCAATTTCATTTCCTTCCAGGGGATGATCATCATAATGTTTGAGAGAGAGAGAGTGAAACAAAGAGCAAGTGTCGCTATTTTTCCTTCTCTCGAGGGTTTATGCAGCAGCGAAAAAAAATGTCAAGAGGAATACATCTATTTAGAGGAAGCTTCACTTTCACCATGGATGCTTTCACTCTCACATGACACTGTCGCCAAGGAGGGGGGAGATGTGTTTTAACTACTCTTTTTTAAAAAGTATGTACATATATAAACTCGTCATCTCTCCTGCACCATTCCATTTCCCTCGGAGAATAGGTGGCACGCTGACAAGTTGATCACTCAACGAGCAGCCATACACATATTTTGTTTACCACGAGGGGGAAAAGTGAAAGTGCTTTTGACTCAAAACTCAATTTTTCCATTCAGGTGCAGACGACGACGACAAAGAAGAAGAAGAAGAGCCTTCTGCTCTCAATTGTTCTTCCAGTGTGATAAAGCCTTCTCCCACGAAAAGACGGGGAAAGTGAAGATGAGTGGAGGCCTCAGTGTAAAAAGCTCACAGCGCATTATCTTCATTTGAGTTTTGAAGAGCAGTAAGAGGGAAAGAGAAAATAGCTGTACCTATGTATATGTATAATACGGAGAAAGTGAAATCATCCGAGGTTCTGGTAAACTCCATTCATTCCTTTCCCCTCTCTCTCTTCTTCCTTTCCCTAATGGCTTTTTGCTACTTAAGTCTGCAATTTTGCTCGACTTTCCAAGCCTGGAAAGTGCACGGGCTCCAGGGAAAGCGGGAAACCCGATCCCTTCCCAAAAAATTACTGGTATCCCCTTTCACTCGAAGGACGACAGAGGAAACCTGTGAACTATCATCTCTCCCTCTGTCTGTCTGTATCCATATGATTGTTTTTTTGGGGAGAAAGCAAAAGGAGCATATTTTGGCCCGTAGTGAAAGCAGTCCCATTTGTTCAACAAAGAGAAGAATCGTTTATCTCTCTCTTGTGCATATGTATACTAATGTCAGAGTCAAAACTATTTTTTCCTCTCCTCCCCTCGTCATCATCACTTTCTCCTCGGAGTCTCGAGTGGCTTCTCATCTTTCAAATAAAAGAGGGCATGGAAAAGGGAAGATGACACCGTTTTCCTTGAAAGGAGAGAAAGAGAGAGATGAAAATTAAATGTATCCTCCCCTCGTCATCATCACTTTCTCCTCGGAGTCTCGAGTGGCTTCTCATCTTTCAAATAAAAGAGGGCATGGAAAAGGGAAGATGACACCGTTTTCCTTGAAAGGAGAGAAAGACAGAGATGAGAATTAAATGCCCCAACAGGGAAACTGCTGCCATCATAGGCCTTACTTTTTATCAGGGTGCACACGGGGAGGAGAAGAATGCAATTTCGGG
Organism: Seira sanloemensis; assembly: GCA_027743915.1. Taxonomy (NCBI): domain Eukaryota; kingdom Metazoa; phylum Arthropoda; class Collembola; order Entomobryomorpha; family Entomobryidae; genus Seira; species Seira sanloemensis. The sequence goes on along the minus strand of JAHZMY010001781.1, from coordinate 1,163 downwards.
AGATAATCCAACACCCATCCTTTTCCCGCCAATTTATCATTATCACCATCACGGTGAAAGTAAATGACAGGAGGAAAAGCCGTGTTTTTTATACCAGCCATGGCATTGATATCGACACCGAGCAAGACTCAAAATGTTTTGTCATAGGTCAGCAACCAATTATCAATCAATGTCTTTCAACTTTCAACTTTCTCCCCAAGAAACATACAAGCGTCAGCGGTAAATTTCAGATGGATATTAATCATTTATATATATGTACGTGATATCAAGAAAGGGAATCGAAAACAAACATTTAGAAAAAAATGTTCATCAAATTTTCTTCGTATCTCACATGTTGACATATCCCTCGGCTCAGACACAAGAGAAAGTGTCAATCTCCTTACCTTCCCAAACTAATATGTTCTAGCACACCTGACTTTCCCCATGGCTGTAACAAGTTGGGCAAAGCCAGGAAAAAAGTCCAATATTACTTTTCCCTTAAACACTGAGCCCCGACGACCATGTTGATGACGAAGTTGCGTGATGCCCGAATGCCCGAAAAACTTTTTTATTGCTTTTTTCCTCATCAACTATTCCATAAAGCAACAAGGGAAACATAATATCGAGAGTTTGGGGATTACTATGAATGTGTACACGGGGAAAGTTTTTTTGAAGCCTCGCACTTAATTGCACGTCCTTTCGTCAACAAGCCACTTACAACTTTAGGAGTAAGAGGGAAAAACAGCATGTTGCTCATTTTCATTTCAAAAATCCGCCTAGGCTCACTTTATGTACATGCCATGGAATGAAAAATTAGGCGTGTGTGTGACGTAAAGCCCGAGGAAAAATGAGCTCTTTTTTATTATTGTCACGCAAGAGAGAGAGAGAGAGTAAGAGTTTAGAATATGAGTAAAAAGTTTTTGAGATAAAGGCCATATTTGAATTGGCTGCTCAATCCTTTTAAAAAGCCCGATAATCCTGGGGACCGAGAGAGATCCCCGGGATTGATACGCTGGAGAAAGCAGTTCAAAAGTGGCAGATTTATTTAGCCCTGGTGAAAATAAACGAAGCCTTGTGCACTAATGTCATGCATATATGTTGTGACACAACAACTTTTCCCCCGTATCTATTGTCCCATGATTAATTATGGACTGCTCCGAGGCATATAAATTTTGAAAAAAAAA
>JAHZMY010001780.1:0-11251 GCA_027743915.1 Seira sanloemensis | reverse complement strand
TACCCCTTATGTACTTTCACTTTCTCTATTCATGTGTGGGCAGATAAAGGTAGAGGGGAGAAAAGAAAATCGTCCGAGTGAAAAGTGTGTGCAGCATCCTCTTTTTTCTCCTTTTCTGTCTCTTCCTCTTGCCCAAGAATATATATTTGTCCTTTAAGTGAAAGTAGCAGACCGGAACTGAAAAGAGAAATGCAGTGTTTTCCTCAGAGCAGGCCGGACTGACGATGTGCTGTACACATGATGTCTCTCTCCTAATGGAACTGAACTACTCATGTAACTTCGTCAATAAAAATGAGTAAATTGAGTTTTACCTGGGAGCCATGTTTTCTAACCATTTCCACGAACAGGAGTGGAGACGAGGTAAAAAAAAGTAGGTTCTCAGAGACAAAGTCCCAATCCACCAGCTTGGAGAATTGTACTTTCACCATTTTACTAATTTATCGTGGTTTATTTTCGGAATTTTTTGTTGACGTCAGCAATTCACGGAGATAAAAAAGTAAACAAGTTGTTTTATTAACGGAGAGGAGTAAAGTGTGCTTCATGTCTCTTTATTTCATTGTTATGCTGCATGGCATAGAAGAAGCCTCCGGGTCGCACACAAAACAGATCAAGCTAAAGGGATGTACAAAGAAAGACGGAGGAAAAAAAAGTAAAAGGTGGAAAAACTGATGATCTTCCTCTTCTTCTGCAGTACAAAAGATTTTTTTCTCTCTCTCTCTTGTCTTGTCTCGTCCCTCTTGTTTACTTTGCCGATGCTCATCATGATACCTATGACAAGGTAAAGACAGGAGGAAACCATGATAATAATGATGAGCAAACCCAAGCAATTTCAAGTTTTCCCGTGATGCTGTGTTGATGGCTTCAATAGTCCTTGTGGACTTTGATCTTGTTACGAGAACAAAAAATAAACGCTGTGTTTTCTCCTCCTCCTCCTTAAAGGTTAGTTTTCCCAGGGTTTAGGACATTGTTCATTTTTTATTTGGAGGGAAACTTGGCAATGGAAAGTACAAAGTTTTTTTTTTGACATACGCAACTTTCACAAGGATTCCCTCGAGGGTTGTCATCTTTTCCTTGTATTTTTTTTGCCCGGTGTAAATTAAGTTAGAAGACGTGCTACAGCAAATACGTCAAGGATAATATGTGTGTGTGGATGGTGGCAGTGAGCTTTCAAGGAGGAAGTCTTAAAGTCCTCCTCTGCTCCTCTTTTGCGGTGTGCAAAGTTTTTAGAGGAGCCAATGGCTTTGGATGAGGTGTTCATTCGATTGTCTCTCGTTTTTGGTACTGGGAAATTTAGGAAATGTCGATGCTTTCCTTGATTTGATTTGTTGCTGGCTCGGGTAATTTGTTTTGTCGAAAAATATTGAACAAGAGATCACAACTTTTCTTTCTTGCGTGATCCTTGACTCCTCATGAAAATTAATATTAAACAACGGTTTATCTTATTTAATCAAGAGCTGTATAATATATTTTATGATGAGTTAACCTTAATTTTCACCAGCATTTTGTTTTCTATCACACCGGTCCATAAATAATACGAATGGGTATGGCCCAATTGACTGGAGAAAATGAAAACTTGCTATAGCCCATTACTCGGCGTAATTTTTCCGATGGGTGCGATTCCACATCCTCCTCCAATATTAAGACTATTTACTTTATGCGTTTCCCGGCTGCAGTTGAATAGCCTGTATTTAGGGTATCACACTATAACAATCATCTTGATTATTGCCATGCCCCAACTCTAAGTGTCAGGGTTTCCCCCATCGAAATGGCTTTTCCTCTATTAAGATGCTTTCATTCACTGAGAATCTATATATACACTCATTTACTCCAGGCGGGTCCATGCTCCTGAGTCATCATCACGTCCCATATTCTTTCGAATTAGATTTTATATTTGTACGTGTGAACGTATTCCCGTAAGACAAAAATATTTTTGAGTTTCCCATCACACACCAGTCAATTCTCGCAGAGTGAAAGTCAGTATTTTCCCCCCTTTCAGACGATAAAGTGCATTTTCACTGCATTTCCACTTGAATGAAAATGTTTCCTTTTTGTAATTTGAGCTATTATAGCTTATTTCTTTCTTGTAGCTTTCTTTTTCGGTCAAAATAACTCGGAGATGTGGTGGTGGTGATGTGATGATGATGATTACTTTTCTCGGGAAGATGGAACGTGTGCATGTGTGTTGTGGAAGAGATAGGGAAAATCAGAGGATTTTTTCATTCATTCTTTTGTACTTGTACTACCGAGGGAGATGGGGAGCAGAATGAGGGGAAATCATACACATGTACATAAGATGTACATTAAAAGTAGACAGGATCGACAGGAGGTAGGGTTTAGTGATATTATGACGCAACAAGATTTTTCCACTTCTTTCTTTATTTGTAGCAAAACGAATGAAATGAAAAGGCAAGTAAATAGTCATTAAAAGAGCACTTTCTCCATCTATTTAAAGATTTCACGATTTGTATTGATATTTCAAAGCTGAAGATGAAAGCAATACTTTTTGTTAACAATCAACTTCCATTTAGAGGAGATACAGTAGGAAAATTGTTGAGAAATAGGTTATCAGTGGTGTCATCGTGAACGGAATATCCGATATCAATTTAAAGTTAGCAGTATATGTATTAGTGAGACCATGCGCAATGGTTTAATAACTCCATCCTATTTTGATTTTATTAATAAAAGTCGAAAAATCTGGGGGCATCAGGATCGTCCTTAATACTTTTTTCATTACTTTCCTTTCCCTGAAAAAAAATCAGTATCTTGACTGGTTCTTTTTAATAATGCCAATAATGGTGATGAGAAAGGGAAGAGGAAATGAAAAGAAAACCACAAGAAAAGGAACCTGGAAAGTTTTCTCAGTGCCTTCACTCTGTACGTTTTGGCTCCAGTCTGGTTTCTCACTCATTCTATTTGATTTTCCCTTTTCTTCTTCATGTTCAGGTTCACTAAACAAACAAAAAAAAGTGTGAACAGGAGCGAGCCAAAAAATCGGAAATGATGTACTAGAGGAAAAGAGGAAGAGGTGGCATTGCATTGGTGCTTCTTCTGATGATGGCGTTCACACTTTTACTTAGACTTCATTCACTGGAAAAGAGAGAAAAACTTTTTTTCTTCATGCACTCTGTGATGTACTAGAGGAAAAGAGGTGGCATTGCATTGGTGCTTCTTCTGATGATGGCGTTCACACTTTTACTTAGACTTCATTCACTGGAAAAGAGAGAAAAACTTTTTTTCTTCATGCTTTCTGGCAGCTTCAGGCTTCAGCTTAACATTGTCCATTCTTCCCAAGAAAAGTGGGAAATCCTTACCCATGAATTGGAAAAGAGGAAAACAAGATGCGATTTACAGATATTCTTTTGCCTGGGATGTTCAGAGTGTTGATCATGAAAAAAAAACAAGTTGTTCTGCTTTTTTGATCGACGGATAAGCAAACGAATTGGGACAGGAAAGCCAGATCGAATTTCATTTTGACTGGAAAAAATAGTTTTTTACATTAAGCTTGAAGATTGCAAGAAAGTGTGAACAATATCTTATTGGCTTTTCCCCCTTTCCTATCTTATCTTTTCGAACCTGTATCCTTTTTTCTGTGTAGATGCTCTTGAAAATTGCGTTGCACGCGTATTTCTTGAAATTATAAATGTTGGGTGTTATTGTGAAAACCTCTGTGAATTCCCATTTCCACGTCATGCATTTTTTGAAATCGACTTTTTTCCTGATCTTGAAAAGAGTTTGGGAATTGGACACGAATCTTGTGTGATCAATATTGGTTTGGCGTATTTACACGTGCAGCTGTTGCAACAATAAGAGTCTCGTGATATAGGTACATATATTCTACCGTTTTATGCACTTTAATGGATGGGATGAGGGTTGTTTGAAGATAAAAATGGATTTTACATTTAGAATGAAGCATAGCATATTGACCGAGCTTCCGAATTTCATCAGACTACAAGATTGCGCTGAAAGTACAGGTTTTTGAGCAGTTTGGCAATATTTGTTGAACAAAGTGCTAGGTTTCCTTTAAAGTCTGGAACGAGCTTGACCTTTTATTTGCTCGCGTCAAAGAGTCGAGCCTACAAGTTTTTATCAAAAAATTAATTTGTTGAATGAAGATGCACTGCTTTGCGTGGGATATTTTAATTGCTTCTGCTATTTTTAGCTTTCACACGTATGTATGTATGTATAAGCGTATTTCTTTAGTATATGCGGGTTTCTTGCCTCGCCTAAAATAATCTTGATTCGAGCTTCTAAGCCTTTTTGACTTTTCCTTTAATGAAATCATGAAAGAAACCAAGTTCCAAGTTTCTAACGAATCTGACTTATTATTAAATCCTTTTTCTTTTTATATAAAAACAGAACCAGAGCGTGGAGGATGTGTGTGGAGGTGGGTCTGACAATCCTCCTCAACCAGACACCCCAACCCGTTCGTCTGGAATCCTAGGGCGACTTCGCGACTCTTCCCGTTCCGGTTTCAACTTGGGAAATGGCGCTTCCGCGCGAAACTCGAGTAAAAAGCGAGGCTCGAAACAGGACTCTGTGGAAGCGTCCGTGACACAGACTGACTCTCCGTCGATGCAACAAAAGAACCGCAACTCTTTATCGGACTCTGTGGGCGCTCGGGGCGGTACAGGTAAGGAATGGAGAATGAAGACAAAAAAATAACACAAAAGACAAAGATATTTCGTCAACTCTGTAAAATAAATGCGAGGTGAAGTTAGACACGGCAGATATGCATGCATTCATACTGTATTCTAAGGGCAAATAAGAGGAAAATTACGTGTCATGTCAATTCTTTGTGAGAAGTCGGTCCCTCTGCGTTCCCGGGTATATCCAAGAGGCATGCCATGTAATTCATACAAAGAGTTGAGCGTGTGAGCAAAGTCTGTAATGAAGTTAAAAAATGAAAAAAAAATCCATGTATATACATTGTTAAAAGTAGGGGAAAGGAGGCCAAGAAAGTGAAAGTCTCTCTCTCTTACTCCAGCTCTCCTCTCTGAAATAAAGTTTTCGTTTGCTAAATGAAGTACGACAAGTCACTCACTCCATTTTTTCCAAATGACGGTACTTTCCCCAAAGATCTGGAGAAAGAGACACCGAGAGCAAAACCGCACATTTTCATTCTCTCTCTTTCTCTAAAAATACTTCTTTTTTCGCTACTTTTGGAGCAGAATCAGTCTTCATCTTTTCACTGTATTCATCTCAATTTTCTGAAGGCAAGAAGGAAAAATTTTCCTCCGTGTGGACACAAAGAATCGTGGGAAATCTAACGTAATTTGGCGTTTTCTGCTGAAAAATGTAAATTAAGTTGACATACGGAAGAGAAGAAAAGATTTCAAAGATGTTTGAAAAAGGGGAGAAATGGTGAAATGAAAATGGCCTGCTAGCTTTTTCCTCTTTTATTTCTTTGCACAATTCTTTATTGTTACGGTTCATTGTGTTTGAAGTTGTAAGGGAGACGTGTACTATGTGTAAATCTTCATTACAGATGAAATTGACAAAGGGAGGATGTACAATCCCTACCACGTCAATTCCAAAGACAAAAGGGAAAGTCATAGTCATGTGGTCATTAATATTATTTTCTGAATGAGGTGATGTGACACTGTCGTGATGATCGTAATGATCGTGATCTTGTGAATTGAAAGAAAACTCTATTAAACATTGATAAATGAGTACAAGAAAACAGTAAAAAATCAATGAGAGAAGCTATAATTTTTAACGTATAAATAAATTAGCGCCAGTGTCTAAAGAAATGTAAATTTGTTCCAGATTTTTTCAGGCAAGACATAGTTTTATGGTTAAACAGATGGACTAAAATGTTACCACTGTTTCGCATTCCACTGTACTTTTATCACAGTTTTATGAGAGCCGTCATCTAATCTTGTAGCCCATATTTTGGTTTTCATAAAGGACATCATTATCGTAAAAGTATTGTAGTTTATCAACTCACCATGATACTTTCTTGTAAAACAACATGTACAAAGGAGATTTTTCCTTAACATTTCTCTTTATGCTTTACGGGCTCCGCCGGGACAAAAAAATATATGTAGGATAAAGAGCTTCACTTCCTTAGAAAATGGGCAATTCGTTTTATTAGTCATTACGACATTCTTTTGTGGAATATGCGGAATAGTTGGGATTTGTATGAGTGTGCGAGGAAATGTCTATAGGTCCAAAGTACAAAAAAAATGAAACAAGATTATACCATTTCAGTATAGGTACATAATACATGCTATGTAATGACTTGTTATGTTTGAAAGAGTCTTATGTTAGTAAATAGTTCCAGACTTTTCTTGGATGCTAGATTACGGCATTACAATTTTTTGGACTCTCATTGCTCTATTTTCTTTGAAATTATGCCGTAGTCAAATAGAATTTTTTGTGCTGCTAATGGTCACCTTTATGAGGAAAGAGAACAATGAAAACCTTTACATTCTTTTGGCCTACCTTTGATTAATATTTTTCTAGATGATGCTAAATTAGTTAAAACCAGGATGTCGTTGTATGATCAATCAGAGAGAGAATGGATTCTTTGTAATTTTTCAATCTCTTTCTAGCATCAGTCCTTCGACTCAAATGGCCCAATTAAGTACTCCAAAAATTGTAAAAATGCGAGCTCCCTTCGGAGAGCATTTCTGAAGTGTCTCTATTTTCTTCGGGAGGTTGTCGACTTGCCCAACATAATATGCACAGTGTCCTCAAACACGGACTTTTTTTCTATTTTCCCTTTTTATTTGAAGTGAAATGAAGAGAGCACAATTTGAAAAAAGGGAAAGTACGGCTCGTAGAGAAAGTAACAAGGACGCCAACTTATTTTGTCCTTCATGAAGCAAGTGAAATGCATTCAACTAAGAAATGACATGTTCTTTGAAAAATGAACTGAAAAAAGTACTTTGAAGCGAAAGCACCTTTTCTTCTCCGGTGTTTGCAACTTTTTTTCTCGATGAACTTTTGAAAATGTATTGGATCCAACTGAACAACCAAACTCTGTGGTAAAAGAGAGAAAAATGGAGAAAAGTGAGGTAGACTGGGACTCAAAAGTATGTACGAATCCACCGTCACATGGGCAAACATTTGAGAAACAGAATGGACACAAAAGGATTAGATCAAAAGGTAGGAGAGGACGAGAGGGAGCACAACAACACACTTTCTTTTCCACTTGACTTCCTTTGCTCTCTTTACATGCATCAACTTTGAAAAGTAGGAAATGGCATAAAAGAGGCAAGATTGGAAATAACAAAATTGCGGAAAAAAATCTTTCGGAGCACTGAAACTTTACTCTTGTACGTGTGTTTATTCAAAAATTCATTTTTAATGTCAGTTACGTACTTTGGATGGAAGCATTTTTGTTTAATTAGAATGAAAACGCTCATTTAAAGTTTTGATGAATCCCTTTCTCGTACATATTTCCTGTCAGCTATAGCTGTTTGTTATGTTCATGAAATTCCTTTGATACATCTGCTATAAGTTTTGGTGGTACAGTTTCTATTATGCTGAATGAATCCCTGCAATTTGAAATAGTTTGTCTAGAAATGTTGTGAATGCTGTGTTTGCAATCTGCGTTGTTAATGGCCCCGGAAATATTACCTAGTTTATTTTTCAAGCAATCTCACATCATCTCCAAATAGCCCCGGAGTATTTTATCCCTCTCTGTTTGCTCTTGTTTGTCCATTCAGAGATGGTTATTATTTGTCATTTTTATTGTTTCAGATAATCATCCTTCCACACAGCGCCATAATATTATTCTTTTACGTCTTCTTTTCCTGTCTCTCGGGATTTAAAATTCAGAAAAAGATGTTTTTTTGCGTGAGAAAATAAGACAAGAGAGAAAAATGATGGAATTTGAGATTTAGATATCTTTCTCTCTAAAAAACGAAACAAAGAGCTTTCTTTATACATACGCCTCCGGATATTGTCTCAGTTTATAAATTCCAAATTAACCAAAATGAAGATGAGCTTTCTTTCTCCCTTGTATTTTTTTAAAAAAATTAACAAAGTTTTTTTTCTCCGACGCAAGTGAAATTGGTTCGTTTCACATAGTTGAAATCTAATTCTGGGATATTTTTATATTAGTTTAATTCAAAAGGTTCTCCAATTTCCAGGAAACGTCCATTCTGATTGATAGGCAAATGAAAAAGTTTTTCGTTAAAGAGGCATCCCGGAGAAAGTTTGGAAGGTGGGATGTAATGATGCATGTACCACCAGCTCATTGCTATCATCCGAGGAAAAACCTGAAACTTTTCTCTTCTACTGAAAAAAAACTTGTTTTATTCGATTTTCCTACCAAACACAAAAAAATCGGATTTTCCAAACAAAAAGGGGAAAACTTTTTTTCTTGGCAGGGAACAACAAACAAACATTAAGATCGACAGCTCTTCTTCTTCTTCTTCTCCCTTTCTTCCAACTTTTTTTTATTCTGCGATGAGGATGTGCTGAGTAGCGCATTTTTATTTAGACAATCTTGTTAAGCCTTAGTTAAAGCTGAACATGACTATTATTACGTGGAGAGATCATGTTTACCCGCAAAGAACACATTTTCATTTTGATGGCAGGGAAGGGATTTTTTTCAGAGAATATTTCCAATCAAGAACAAAAAAGGATGTAGGAAGAAGAAGGAATTGTAATATGAATTTTCACTCTTTTTTCTTTTTGACCAGATGATGCCGAAGCCACTAGACGTCACAGTCATCAACGGAGCTGCTCCTCCGAAGAAGAGCTGACTTCCATCAACAGTTGCGAGAATCGACTTTCCTCCTTAACTTTGGGAAGTGCAGGCAGCGGCGACAATAATGGCGATACAGGGGAATATAATGGTCCATTCCAGGGCCGAGCTATTGCCCTTGTTGACTGCTCCCCCAGTGAATATGACCGGCATGCTTTGAGATTTAAGGTGAAGTCATTATCATTACATGTCATTACGTAAGCCCATTTAATAGCAGTGGCCACCACATGCAAGCATGAGTGGGTTATTTACTTGTGTGACGCTAAAAGCTTTTATTTTTATGGATCGTTAACAAAAAGAACAAAGATATTTATGCGAGGATAATGGTAAAAAACGGTCTTTGTGGGTTAGACAGATGGAAAGGAAAATATGTATATTTGTCGAGTGGGGGAAATGCTCTTTGTATTCTATAATGGACACGAGATTTTTCATCATTTCCTTTTCCACTCTTTATTTTACAGAAAGACGACATAATTGACATCATCTCGATGAAACGCACCGGCCTGTGGACGGGGAAAGTGAATAATCAAGTTGGCTACTTCAAATTCATCTATGTAAAGCTGCTACCCGCTAGAACTCACATGCAAGCATGAGTGGGTTATTTACTTGTGTGACGCTAAAAGCTTTTATTTTTATGGATCGTTAACAAAAAGAACAAAGATATTTATGCGAGGATAACGGTAAAAAACGGTCTTTGTGGGTTAGACAGATGGAAAAGAAAAAATATGTATTTTTGTCGAGTGGGGGAAAATTCTCTTTGTATTCTATATGGACATGAGATTTTTCATCATTTCCTTTTCCACTCTGTGTTTTACAGAAAGATGACATCATTGACATCATCTCGATGAAACGCACCGGCCTGTGGACGGGGAAAGTGAATAATCAAGTTGGCTACTTCAAATTCATCTATGTAAAGCTGCTACCCGCTAGAGCTGAGGATGGGGACGAGGACGACGAGGAAGAAGACATTGACGGCGGTGATGATGATTCTGCTGGAGATTTATGCAGATACATCCAATTACCAGTGCAGCTTACACTCCGGCTCTGGTGGTGTAGGGGAGCACTGCTCTTGTCCAAACCCTTCGGCAAGGGGATCGCAAAGAAATGGTATATAAAAGGAATATCAACTTTTTAGCCAAAAAAAATTGATTAAGGAAAATGGGAAAATTTTGGAATTTTCAATTTGAATATGAAATATCATCCAACGAAAATGTTGACTGCATACAGATCCTCATCGTTTTCGTAATGCCGGGGAGCAGCAATACCGAGGGAATCCAAAGCGATTAGCTGGAACCAGCCTAAGCCCATGGGATGAACAGCGACAAAGCGTTGCAAATGTGATCAATGGCTATACCAGCAGCAACAGTGGCAAAGATAAACGGCAAATGTATCACGGTGACCCTCTGGGAATTCTGAATGCCTCGGAAATGAGGGGGAGATTGACGATGAACTACTCGAGGGTGGAAGGGTGCTCAGTGCGTTGGACAAAGATCAAAGAAGGGAGTCTGACGGGAATCAGAAGGGATTTCCGCAGGTGGAGCGACGTAACAAGAGTAAAAGACCAAGTGGGGGTAAGAAGGGGATGCCAAAGAGTGTCGGGGATTTGCTCCTAAGGCTTAATCTTGATGTAAGCATGTGATTAATATAAAGCCATGGATATGTTTGATTTTGAGTTAGAAAAGCAATCTGTATCACGTTGCCCCTCTCAGCCCACTCGAAGCAAATGTATAAATTGTCATTTCTATTTTAATCTGGATAAAAAATGAAATTGGATTTCCTTCCTGCTCCACTTATGTTTGCTGACTACGTCACCCGTCTTCGCAATCTAATTTACTTTCTGCAGGTCAATCTATAGCAATTTTTTTCCAAGTCTTGGTGACTCTGACCCTTGAGATTACACAAGAATTTCATTCCATTTTTTTCAGTCGTCGTCCTCCATCCACCCTACTTTTTATTCACTTCACTGGGCAAACACAAAAACGAACTTTTGGGAAGAATGTTACTCTCTGTCTGGTGGAAAAATGGCCGACGTCATGAGAAAAATGGAATGATTCCTTTTCTTTGAAATTGAGAAAAGCTAGCAATTTTTTTGACCGATCTAATGCAGTAGAATGATCCGGATCTTGACAGTTCTTATGATTGGCGAAAAAAAAACATTTTGAGTGGATTTTTTCATTCCCTTTTGAAAAATTTGGGAAACTCCAACTAAAGGCATTGCCATACACTCTTGTAGTTTTTTTTGCTATTCTTTCATTTTTATTATATAATTTATGTGATTATTGCAATATACTAGAAAAAATAGTGCTTACCTCAGCATCAGCACACACAGCAGTGTAGTCACCTGGTGTGTGCCATAAATCTCCCATTTTCGGAAGAGTGTCAAATTTAAACACGTTTACAGAGGTTGACAAATGTCACAACATGAAATTATTAAAGGGGTTCTTCAATATCGCCATTTTGGAAAGGAACACGTTTCACCTCACTCTTTTCAATGAAATAATCCACGAGACATGGCTTCAGTAGCCGCGAAAT
>JAHZMY010001779.1:0-10414 GCA_027743915.1 Seira sanloemensis | reverse complement strand
AACAGGCGTTCACATGTGGATGAGTCAATATAAGGTCAGCATGCATCTCTGTGCTGTTTGCAGAGAAAGGGTAGATTATTAATCTCTCTACCTTTTTTTCCTCCCTTCATTTTCACCAGGATACGGAAACGGTCAGTTTGAGAGGAAAGGAAATGAGCTGTTATCCAAAAAAATAGCAGCTCCAGAGAAATCAATCTCACAAACATTACATGGTATAATGTACATATGCATTTGAAACTCGACGGAATTAAAGAACACATCTTTTTTTTAAAATCGTTTTACTCTACTGGGAAACTCAGAAGAAATGAGTTTTGGGAATCCAAATCCAATCGCGTAATTTTTGCTTTCAGATGGAAACTAGCTCATCGTCGTCAATTGGCTTTTTAAAAATAAAGATATTGTAATTGGGAAGCGATTCGCCAAAATATTTAAAAAATAGTTGGGTGTAGTATGCAGTTTAGCTGAACCTAATATTGTAGAAGCTAGATTAGAAAAAATATGGCTGCTAAAAACCATTGATGTACATATTTTCATCTTTGAACTGAAAAAGAAAGCAGTATTTTCCCTGCGAGAAAGCTGCGAGTTTGACTGTTCGCGCAAATTGCGGGTGATAGAATTATGTGTGATCAATTTTTAAATAAAAACTGCGCTAGTTTTTTTTAATCCTCAAAAATTCTGTTTAATGTTTAGTATTCCTTTTGATAATAAAATTATTGTGAAATACGTAAATATTTATATGTTGAGCAAAAATAAATACCGGTTCATCAACCCTTGCTGTTTTTTTTGCAGAAAAATAGTTTCCTGTATCATGAGTTCCACATGGTATACATATAGAGTTTCTGTTATAAATAACTAATTAATGAAATTTTCACAGACAAAAAAACTCCACGGAAAAATTCTTGGAAATAATGGAAAGATTGCGTACTGTTTCTCTATTTTTTCACGATGCTTCCCTGCTGCAATTTCCGTTTTTCCTCAATTTAGAATAAATTACAAGCTCAAAGTTATACAAGTCTGTGTAAGGATTTTCGAACTGGTTTTACACAAGGTTTTACCTTTGAGATCGACTTTTCCTTTGCATATTTTGCAAAAAAAAGTCCTTGATTGTCTCTGGTGAAAGGTCAACTTTGATTATGGCTTCTACCTAAATAATTTCATTATATGAATACTACATAAGCTTTTGCAATTAATTTGTGCAAATTTTTATTAAATAAATAAGCAAAACAATAAGAATACGAGCTAACATTGAACATACACAGTTGTTAGTGTTGGAGTCTGGGAAAACACAAACAGGTAAATGCCAAACATTATAAAACGTCCAAAAGTCCGCTTTCCATAACAATCCACAGGTCCAAAGCTATAAAAGTGGCAGCAGCACTCACTTGAACTGGGGCAGAATGAGACGGACAATGTTAATGGACCTCTGTTAGGAAAAGTTATTCGACCATTTTAGACGCTTTTCAACAGACACTCTTATTACCCATGGATAAATTGAGCGTCCCGCCATTACTTTGCTCCATGGCTTGCAAAAAAAGTTATAATTACCCGCATTACCTGCTTCTTCGCCAATTTTAATGGAATTAAAATATTTTTTATTACCATTCCTATTCTGGTACTACCAATCGCTATTTCCCATTACAATCTCTGCTTTTGGGCAGGAATTGGACTTTCGGACATCCCATCAGGCGAAAAATCTTTTGGGCGGGATAAAACCCCCACCACTAATATTTTACACAATACTTTTGAGAATTTCATATTCTCCCTCTCTTCTCTGATAAAAATACCTCAAGGAAATGCTTTTTTCTTGTGATCCTTCTCAAGCTTAATATTCCTCTCATTATTCCATATCTTGTCTCAAATAATCCGAATTTCACTCTCCTCTCTCCCATCAATAATTTTCTTGTGCCGCTGAGAACTGTAAGAGCCATAACTCTAACTAGACTTACATATTATTATACTCACATCCTGAGTACAGTTTTTCGGTTTTTTCGGGCTCTTACGTCAATCCTTATATTTTTTTATCCTTTCATGCTCAGTATTCCGACCCATGTCACAACTATAAAGCACATTCCATATTCTGCATGGACGCCGATGCATCATAAGCTTGATGACATCCATATTAAATCATGGAATCAAAAAAAAAATATTTCCAAGAATTTGAGACGAGAATCAATTCCGTTGGCTGTAATCATATCTGACCTTCATCTCGCTTCAAGGACTTGCAACTGAAGCATGATTTTAATTGTGAGTTTCACTACAAACTACTTTCCCTTGTTTGAGTTTCGGAGGGCTTGCGTAAGAAAGAACGACATCATTATTACTGGAGATTTTTTTGTCGAGTTGGTTGCGAAACGGGGAAAAATACAGGATTGGATTACGCTTCCGGTTGCTTGTTTGAGTTTCGGAGGGTTTGCGTAAGAAAGAACGACATCATTATTACTGGAGATTTTTTTGTCGAGTTGGTTGCGAAACGGGGAAAAATACAGGATTGGATTACGCTTCCGGTTGCTGGATCTTGGGCTTAAAATATATTCTGAGAGTTCTTGTGACTGCGACAGGATGATTACGAGAGTGCAACTCAGAGAGTGATTTGAAGACATGCCAATTTGACAAATTGGAGAACTTTTTTCGAAAATATGTACGTGGATTTGAGAGGATTAAAATTAATTGGATTATGGTTACAGCAACGGGTAATACATATTTTCACTTTTGGGCTCATCACAGAATACTTTTTACTACGTATTTACCTTTGTAACATGTGTAAATACATTTAGAATGTTATATGGGATAGGGTTTTTACGAGATACACAGCTATTAAGGAAAAGACAGTTTTTGCATGAGATTTGTCAATTTAATTATGCAATCAGTGTTTTAATTTAGGAGAAGTTCGACTTATACTACCTAGGTATATGAGGTGGTCAAAAATGTGCAAACTTTCCTTCTTTCTACACAAGTCATAAATATTCCCACAAAACATTTTTTGAAGAAAACACTCAAAATTGACTTTTGGCAATCCTTTAAATAACCAAAATGCCATAAACGTTTACCCGCAAATGACCCAACGGTGAAAATATTACCAAGCGAATTGGAGGAAATGTAATTGAGAGATTTACTGGAAATTATGCAGGACATAAAACGGAAGCCGCAATTATTTTTACTTGCTGGTATTACAAATTGCAAATGAGATGCGGAAATTGTATCTTATCGTATCATATAACAACCTAAATTAATGAATTTTTATTTACAACAAAAGCTTCCGGATTTTGTTTTCTTTATCCTGAAAACAGCCTTTTTCCTTTCACATGCCTATCATTTTTTCTACAAGTTTTTGCGTATACATTAGTGACAGTACAGTAATTTAATTAATGTGGTAATGTAGTTAATTTCCGGTTCCGAATGAATATAGCTATGATAGGTCTATAAGTATTCATTCATTGTCAGCTATAAAATTATCAAGGACGGTTTTAGAGAAAGAATTAAGATCCCCCTCTTCTTTCCGTCTGACTGCTCTTATTATTGTCTACGATAATTTGCATGATATACGGCCAAGACGAGCGCGCTCGGACTTTGGACTATACTCATTGTCACGCTCTCATTTTCCTGCAATTCATGTACTAATATGCAGTGTACTAACTGCATACTATAACTGACATGTAACCCGAGGAGCTTTGGACACAGTACAGTATCCGTTCCAAAGTGAGCCTCGTTGCAAATGCTAGGAAATGAGAGAAACGTTTTGTTTCGCCCACCTCACGATTCATTTCCTCTTCTCGCAGGACTCAAAAGAGGCGATGGTAAACTATTTTTTGCATGGAGAAAGAGAGAAATGAGTGGTCTATGCCTGTCATTACTTTGACGGTCTGGGTGTGATGGTGTACTCACTACTTTTAAGTACCTACTTGATGATTAAATGTGTGTAGGAGGGGATAGGAAGCTCTCCGTGAAAAATGTTACATGGAACTTTTTGTCCTTGTTAGGAGCCAGCCGATGTGCTGAGGCCTACTATGTATGTACATACTCTGTTTTTATCTTTTGACCATGCATTTACTTGTGTTCTGTTGAAATGGAGATAAGGAAACGCGCCAACTAGATTTTTGTGCATACTCAAATACGGAAGGGTTTGAAAGAGTACAACATCCGAGTGAAATGGGCCTCTTTGTAGCATGCGTAATGGGTTTCTCCGTCCCGCAGGCTGGATTTACGATAGATAATCTGTCCCTTAGTAAATACTGACCTAGGAAATGAAAGACTGGGAATTTGATGCATGTGTTGGCGTTTTCACAGAGTCAATGGGATTACGGGAAATTACACCATGGAGGTAGAAGAAAATTCAAAGGTTACATATTATGTACATTTAACAACCTACATTATTTTATGGCCTGGCGTTGATGGTACCCTATTTAAAAAAAAGAGAGTTCCGGGATTTGAACAAAAAAACTTGGGTTAACAAGATCAGGAAGAGGAAGCAATTATGAGTGGATGGGATTCCGGAATTTTTCCATTGGGCTAATTTTACACGGGTTTAAAAGAATTTAGGTGTTCTTCAATTTCACGGCACCACCATCAGATCAGATGTTTCTGGACGAATAGAATCTGGGCTAAGAAATGTAGTGCCAGTTTGGAAATTGGAAAGTATTGTATTCATACAAGTAAACTAATGTTTGACCAAACTACTTATTTTTTCACTTCCTGAGCCCGCGTACGTTAACTCACTTTGACTCCTCTTCCTCTTTTCTAGGTACTAATATTGGGTGACGTTAGCCGACTAAAATGCTTTTTTATTTCACCCAAGATAACACATTTTAACTAGGGTTTTGAGTACTCATCCATGTGCAAAAATTTACTACTTTTTTATGACGCGTTTTATGTGCAAAAAAGTGCAAAGCTTTCCTTTCCATCATTGCTACAAATGTGCATGCCAATGCTTCAAAATGCTGAATAGCGCTTCTTCTTCGTCTTAACATGCTCACATTCAATGGCTCAGTCTGACTCCCCCTCCTTCGCATATCGCTCAGGTCCTTTAAGAGGATAATCGAGATCCGGTAACTGTACTGGCTGAAAAGCTTCTCATTCCTCCCAAGTTGAAAGTTTTTACCTCCGTTTCTGTAATTGCCCTTGAGCACTTATGTACATATACATGTATATATAGGTAAATAGTGAATGTACATACATCCTGTCCTGAGTTATTATTTACATACATCCATCTCCGAGTCTCCATCAAAGTATGCCAAAAATCTAGATTTACGATCGACATTTTTTTGTATTGTGACAGCTAGGTTTGCACTTTAATAGGTTCAAAGAATCCATGCAGATTTCAGTTTGGTGTTTCAGTGAGAGATTGATTTTTGTTGATAGAAGCTGTCAAAAATTATTTTTTGTGTGGTTTGAGTGCATTTGAACTGCTAACTATGCTGAAGATGTTTCTTCTTGTGACCATGTGAAATCTTGAAAAAGTCGGAGTTAAATCAATGATATAAGAATCACCATCATCATGAATTTTTGGTTATGAAACAAAAACCAATATTTAACATATTTTTGGGACCAAAACAACTTGATTTTGCATCGGTTTTCAAAAATCAAAAATAATAATAAAAATAATTTATTTCAATGCGAACCCTGCAAACGCGAATAAGTTTATCCGCAGGTAAAAAACAATCTAATTGTGTATACAAACAATCATTTGACATACAAAAATGTATATGTGTTACGGCCTATCATCATTCCCAACATGATCAATACGTGACAAATTACAGACTTTGATTTCCTGATTCTTATCTCACAACTAACTTGATTAAGAAATAAGAATGAGAAACCATTAAATAACGTTTTTGCCAACTTCATCGGGCATTGGAGAGGGAATTCAGCTTCCATGCCGGCTTGAATCTGCGATATACTGGCTGTGTGCATATTTTAGAGGAGAGGAAGCTTCGGAGCAAGCATATTATCCGCATGGAATGAGGCTCTTTGTGGTGATGTGAAATGGTTTTTTCTTCTCTCAGGCATTGCTTTTGCTTTGCAAGAAGAAAACGAGGAGCGTGAGGCCGCATCCTTCATCGGGATATTGCTCTTAAATGGAACTGCAGAAGTTGATAGGTGCATGTGGATGGATGCTGAAAGCTGTTTCTTTAAAAACCTCTATTTTTAACGGGACCAGGCCGCTGGTTTCAATTCCACCCTAAATCCAGGTACAATAAGTTAATTTTGCAATAGCAATTAAGGTATACAAAAATTAATGAAATTATAAAAACTGTAAATTAAAAGTCTTATTTCTTAAATGCAGTAAGTACTGCGAGATTTATTTCTATGTATTTCAGGGTCGTTGGACCTGGCATTTAGTTTTTTTTGCCATTGTCCGTGCGTAAGCCTAAATATTTAATGGCCTCGTGAGAAATTGGGAGCTCTAGAGAGCTGGGGTATTAGGAGTCAAGGTCGTTTTTGAATACAATTATTGGATTTACATCGCAGAGTTCAAGCATGGCTAACCCAATTTACAAAAAACTACTTTTTTAATTCTTACTACCCGCTTAAAAAAAGCTCTAGAAAAAGAAATAAATAAAAAATAAATATAAATAAATAATAGAGAATAAATAAGTCATTCTCTCATTTCCTGAATCCTGAGTAAGTGTCATTTTTAAGAGATCAAGACATTTCGAGTATTATTCCAACTTTGGGGGACCGTGTATCAGTGAAATACTTGCCTCACATATTTCCATTTCCGGTTTAAAACGGCAGGCAGAAGGAAAAGGATCCCGCCTCTAATTGTAATTATATATGCCGACTCCAGATGACCTTAAGCCTACTTTGAAGTTCGAAGAAAACGAAGTTAGTTCTACATACATCCAAAACCTTTTAGCCTCGACCTTTTCCCACTCTCATATAGCAGGTACTGGATTTTTAGCTCCCGAGATGACACAGGATGACCTTAAAAAGTGATCTTTCCCATTAAAGAAGCTAATCCTTTTTGAAGTTCTAATTTCCATCGAACAACACAACTCCAAATTTATTGCGTTCGAGCGAGATTTTGAATTCCGAAAATCCATGAAAGGCCATGAGTAAAGGATAGGATGGTAGAAAAGTGCTGAAATCCGATTAGGGAATCGTCATGGGGGATTAGCCGAAAAAAGCCTTTAATAGTTACATAGTAGTAGCTCNAAAAAAGCCTTTAATAGTTACATAGTAGTAGCTCTTTCTAATTTCTCTGAATCAAATTTGACCTTCGCTCCAGATCAGCGTTTTGAATGGTAGATCCTTATCAGCCCTTTTCATTTACTTTTTTCCCAGTGCACAAAGGAAATATTATGTGCATAATATAAAGTACACATGTCGGAAAAGCCTTTCAACTTATGACGTGACCATACAGCACTTTCTCAAATAAATCATGTAAGAAGAAACTATATATAATATGTTTATAAGGACATTGGAGGAATAAATCAATCCGCTCCTCTCTAAATTATGGTTTCTTTTCTGAAAAACTCTAGAGCTGAAGCAAGCAAAAAGCTCGTTTTGTATCAAAAAATCGTGCTGGGATGACAATCCTATATACACAGCTGAGTTTAATTTTTAAAACCATTATTAATTCAAAAACTTCATATTTACCCGAATTCCCAATTCTATTTGAAATTCACTGAAATGTTAGGTAATTGCATTCATAACAACATTGTAACAAATAGATGATAAACAGCTCTGCCTTTAAAAAAGCTAATGAAACCCCCACACCCAATATTTTCCCATCGATGCCGTTATTTTTCATACTCTACTTATCATATACTTGTATCTAAATGAACAAAGACTCTTTGTTCTTATCATGAAGGTCACGAACGATAAACTCCTCAATACTATCGGTCAGCTCGGTAATATATTTGCAGCGACCACTATTGGGTCAATTACAAAATAGACCCTATATGGGACTGTTTTTAGGAAACAGATTGTATCAGGTAGCTTTTTTTACGTGATAACCTTTTCGGAATAGCATCAAAAACTTTAAACACTTCAAAAATTGTAAGTTTCAACAAATTTCATTTAAGGAACATGCGAAAACGACAAAGCTTTATAATTTCTGACTTTCTCAAAACGCTGTTGCATACTAAAGCCATTCCATAAATTCCACGTAAATTACGATTTTGATAAATTAGCTATCCCGTTATCGTCCCATTAGTGGTTGTATTACGCTCCTTTAATCACTTAGAATATCATGATAAGCCCGATTGTCAAGTTTCCTTGAAAATAGTTCCTCCATCAAATGCAGACAGATAAGCAACGGGCGAACAATCCTAAATCAAATCCATCTCTTTCAGCCTCAGCTTTGTATGTAATATTTGTAAGATTTGTATGTGCAGTTCTCGTGCTCTTTCAAAACCCATTTTCCCATGCATTCTCCAGGTTTTGTGCTCACGGGAGAGGAAAGAGAAGAGTTTTTTGTTTGGAGCACATGGGCATTTTTTTTCCTTTGGCAATAGACCACATGTGCAATGTTCCGATTTATTATGCTTGAGGAGAAATTGAATTAGACGAGAATCGGACTGGGAGGAACGACCTACACACGCCAAACAAAGAGGAGTCTGACTTGCGCTCAAAGGGGACAAAGTCCTCTGAGACTGTGGCTTTCTCCTGCAACAATGGCAGTTCAGCTGGGAACGCTTTCGCCAACTGGTTTTCATCACTGGAGCTGATGCCTGTTTCTCTTTACTTTAAAGGATTTGTAGCTCAGACAATGCACGGAAAAGGGAGGCGCCACGTATATGAGACTCGCTTGTTTCAAAAGTTCTGAACTCTAATAAACAAGGGGAAAGTTGGAGGAACTTGAAGCAAGGAGTAATTTGCCAGGAGAGAATAAGTCTGATTTGGAGGAAAGATTTGATAGATTTTCTCAATGCTAATTAATTGACGAGGCTGCTGAATAGCAATTTATTTGAAATATCTTAGGTTCCTGAGATGGCAAGCAGAGGGGTTAAAATTCTGCAGAATAATCATGTGAATTCAGTCTTTTTGAGAATAGGAAGATTTTTTAAAGAAGTTGGGTGAAGTTGAGCCAGTGGGTTTTTACTAATTTAGAATTTTTCTAGAGTGACGTTTTAAAGAAGAGTTTTCTAAAGAGGCTTTTTAAAACTCTCTTCCTATCTTGGGGACCTCAAGATTGTGTGGGATTAGGAGAAAAACTCAACTGTCAAACAAATGTTTTGTTTCAAATTGTTTAAGAATTCTAGGATAAAACACAGGTACTTTCCACTCGGTAAAACGACGAACCCATCACGCAATGGGATACAGTGGCAAACCGTGGCCTGACCTGGCACTAGGGAAAAGTTGCTGGCTCGGCTCCCCACAAATGTGCGCTTAAAAATTTGCATTCATATTTTAAAATAGGTATACTTATGAAGCAGGTGCGAGTTAAAAAGGTCGTTAAAGTGACAAAATACGTATTTGTAGTACTCTTAAAAGTCAGTTTCCAGTGAAGTACTATGGAATATTAAACCCAGTCTGAAAAAAACTAGTTGTTGAGACTAATTGCGAAGGCAAAAATGTAAACATAAATGCCTTGCTACTTGCTCTTTTTGTATTTAAAACTTTCACCAAGAAACTTTCTCCAGAAATGACAGCATACTTTCCCTGCTCGTCCATTTTTTGAGGCCCAACCACACAGCAACACAGCCACACAGACACGCAGCCACACATTCAAAGAGTATACAGACGCATGAATAACCAATTGACCCGGAAACCCATTCTTTCAAGTCCTTAGTTCAAGTTTCAAGTTAAAATCAAAATCATATTCAAAAATTTCATTGCTGGTGGTACCAATCTTCCTAATTATAAGTATATAAACGTGTGTATCTGATCACCCCCAGTGCAAGTCAGCCTGCCAGAAGTTTGATGAAGTTACTCAAAAGCCCGGTAATTAATAAGTTGCTTAAAATGTGGCAACCCCCTGACCAAGTTTTTGACTTTTGTTTCAGCCAATGTTCATTAAGAAGGAAAAACTTTTCCTTATGCGGTTTCCACCACCATCAGAAAGTTAAGGTTGAATGTTTTCACTTGTATGCATACGTGTCTGCAAACTTTTTGATTGTGGTTTTCCCTCTCCACAATTAAGTGATTTTCATTGCTTGCCTCTATTTACCTTTCAATTGGTGGAGAAAAGCAGATTTCATATACGAAACTGTACTTATAAAATATGAAGTGTTACCGGTGGTGGGTTTCCTCTCTTCAGCAATTTGTTTGATCAAATTCCGCAGAAAAAGATAAAGAAAAGTACAACTTGAAGTCTTATTGTCAACTAAGGACACATGCAGCCAGACTAAAACTGAGGCAGAAATTGAAAAGGCGAGTTCATCCCAAAAGTTTGGCCAATGGGAGACTGAAGAGCCAAAAAAATGCCTCTCCTTTCATTATGGATTTGGCGTGATGACTATGGAAGCGTCAA
>JAHZMY010001778.1:0-12215 GCA_027743915.1 Seira sanloemensis | reverse complement strand
TGTAAATCGATGACGTATTTTGGCGAATGAAAGTTTTAGCTAACGAGAATTTGGCCCAATAGTCGGTCCTTCACTATTGTCTGCCTGCAGGGTTTATTACTATTACTCTTCGCAATTTTCATTTCCTCGCCATTCAACCATATTTGACTATATACATACATACCAGAGATTGCCACGGGAAAAAACGGTTGGGAAATAATGGGATTTCCCATATTTCCCATCCACACAAAATTTATGATAAAATGGGAAATAACGGGAAATGTGGGAAATAATTTTTTACCTGCGAAATTGCAGACATAACAATTTGAAATTAATTAGAAAGCTAAAATTAGCATTTTGTTGCCTATCCCTGGTGCTACAATACCATTTTGATTTGTAAAAATGAATTTTAGCGTTTCTTGACATGTGGCGGGAAAACACCGCGGACTCGTTTTGACTGTCATCATGGAACTCAACCCGTGGTAATTCATCGCGGAATGAATTTTGCAAAAAAAAGTAGTAATTTTGACTTGAATCTCGTTTAATATTGTTTATTATGCCTTTTTCCCGCATAATTCGAATATTTTATGTATTTCAGGCTATGTTTAATTAAATATTTATTATTTTCCAAATTTCCCATTATTTCCCATTATTTCCCAAAAATCCCATTGTTTACCGAGGCAGTGGGAAATCAAATTATTTCCCATGGAAAATGACAATCTCTGACAATACATACACAGTTATTATATGTATTTATATATCGTTAGCAAAAAGTGACATAAAATCATAACATCACATTACATCCCATAGATGATACAGATTCGACGAATCTTCTCCTAAATATTCATGTACTGAATATGCCTATAATTATATATATAATCTAATCTAATCTCAGCCAGAAGGAAAAAGAAACAAGATTAAGATAATATTCTCCATCGAATCTGCCTTTTCCTACAGACAACAGATATCTGGTATTTTCCTGCTCGCCAAAAGTTCACTTTTCTTCTTTTTTTGTGTTCTTTCGGAACTTGGAAAGGGGAAATGGTCTCTCCACACACACACATGCCTCATGTCAAGATGAAATTTTGTCTTCTTGTATCTGTGTCTTTTGTACTTTTTTATATATGCATGTATGTATGTATATGTGCAGATATGAAGAAGAAAACTATATTTCTATTCTCTATTAAGAAAAGTAACGGTTTTTATCTTCTCTGCGAAATGTCATGAGTCATGATGTTACCATTTGCCATATTATGTATACCCACAGCCATCCGGTAAAGAAACCATCCAAAAAAGTAATTTGGATCCTCTCGTCTTCAGAGGAGACACGTGTACGGATTTCCATGAGTTGCCTTGCAAATAGGGTTGGAAGTTGGAATCGAGAAAAACCCCCAAAAAATTGGTAAATACCGGTAAATATAATATTTTCGACTTGGGACCTTAAAACCTTGCTGCTTGAAAAAATGTTCAAAACTTCAATGCATAATGTATAAAGGGGTATAAACTCAATAGATGGGGCACTGTGAGACAAATACATAATGCGTGATAAATCCCGAGGACGTTTCGGACAGCGTTTTCCGACAATTTTTCCGACTTTTTCTTAAGAGAAAGCTGTTCTTTCCATTCCAGTGGTAGAAACCAGTTGGATGGGAAATACCCAACTCTCCGGGCGAGTTAAGGAGCACAAAAAATGATTCATCCGCACTCGAACTTTTTTTATGATGTCTTGCGATGCGATGCGATGCGAGATATTTTTCCACGCACTTTCCAAATTAAATGGAGTCATGGGCTCAAAAATAAGGAAATGCGAAGAGGGTTCTGGAATACCAAGGACCAAGGAGGTTGGCAAATGGTAAAATGGTAATAAACTTGTATCTTCTGGGAAAGGGGAGCAGGCAGTGTCTTTTACTCGGATTAATTAGTATTTGCTAAATGATCCTGCGTTCCATAGCTGAAGCCCTCAGAAATTATTTGGGAACAGAGATTGTCATTTCCCGTGGGAAATAATTTGATTTCCCAATGCTGCGGGAAATAATAGGATTTTTGGGAAATAACGGGAAATTTGGGAAGTAATAAAAATTTAATCGAAGATAGCCCGAAATACATAAAATATTCAAATTATGCGGGAAACAGGCATATTGAACAATATTAAAGCAATTCAAGTAAAAAAATACTAATTTTTTTTGGCAAAATTGAGTTCACGATGGATTACCGTGGGTTGAGTTGCATGATGATTGTCAAAACATGACGCAGTGATTTGGCGCCACATGTCAAGAAATATGCTAAAATTCATTTTACAAAGCAAAATGCTAATGTAGCACCAGGAATAGGTATCAAAATGCTAATTTTAGCTTTCTAATTAATTTCAAATTGTTATGTCTGCAATTTCGCAGCTAAAAAGATTATTTCCCACATTTTCCAGGGTTGAAAATGGAACGAAGTGCGTGAAATTTTTAGTTGGCTTTGGATAAAGAGACGCTGATTTTTTGTTCGTGGTGAAAGTTAGGTTTTTTTCGCGCGCTTTTTAAATTCAGTTTGACTCCGCTGCGTATTTAATATTGTCTTTAGAGCGAGATTTTTGTATACCCGTATACATAGGTACTTTATGATGGGGTTGTATTTGTATTATGTGTATGACTCAATTCGAGTCTCTGGAGTATACAGATTATGTAAGCAGCAAGATTTACTAAATAGAATCGACTCAGCTACGTTCACCCCCGCCAGACTTTAGCGCGGTTCACAGTTCATCTTTTTAAGGACTTGATGTATGGGAACAAATAAACAAAAATGTGCTTTACGAGCTCATAAACATTATATGTATGTATACATCGCACACAGAGAAGTGCAAAAATGAATCGCATTCCGGAAATGGCCACAAGATATCTCTTCTTCCCCTTTTCTCTGGTGAAAAGGAATTTCATCTCTGGGCAAAAAAAACTCCAGAAAAAAATGCCAAAAACAAGATGCACACGAAAAATGCCAAAAAAACTTTTTACACACATACATACATACATACATATTTTGTACGCGCTTATATATCGATTCTCATTTTCTTTCCTTTATTTACACCAAAAAACAAACAAACTTGATCATGTTATAAATTGACAATTACATTTGACACTAACTATTACACATTAACTAGACTTTTCTCACAGGATGAAGGAGTAACGATAAAAACGCCACTTGTAACGGCGTCACCTGCAGGGTTGGCCGTTGGCCATAATTGAAAATGCGTTTTATTTATTTTGCTTAAGTTTTATTTTGCGTGGCCGTTTTTTAAATAAACAGGCATTTTCACAAGGAGCTCAAAATTGCGTAATAAATTATAAAATCTTATATGTATATGAATAAAAAAATTACACGTTTTTTTGCACGGGTCACGGGTAAACGAATACAGCAAATACGGTAAATATAATAATAGCAAGGAACTTTATTGTTTGTTTTTTTTAAAAAAAACTTTTTTTTTCTAATCAAGAGTTCACAAGTATAAATCATCGCAAGAAACTTTGTGAAAAAAAATGTGAAAAATAGTATAAAAAAATTCAGGTAGAAAATACGAGTATGGAAATGGGAATAATAATAATAAATATTTACATATACAATATAAGTATTTAATATAAAAAATGAAAGCTGCAACTGTTTTTCCTTCGGAACCTCTGGACAAAACCGAAATTCCATTAAACTACAAAAAAAAAATCATGCTATGTACTGTACCTGGAAACGAAAGAGTACACGAATTCGGCCGATTTTCAAAAAATTGTTTTTTGTTTTTGAAAAAAAGTATGTACGCGATTTTTTTGTATTTAATTTGACTTTCTTTGAAAATGAAAAATCCCGTGGATAAAATAACAAAAGAAAATCGGCCGAATTGTGCACTCTTTGGTTTCCAGGTACAGTACTCGCCACACTCTGGCACACATAAAAAAACTGACTTTTTTCAACTTAAGCAAATTAAACTCGTAAAAAAGTGTGGAAAAAAGTGTTTAGGAACAAAACAAAAAAGTCATAAAAGAAAAAAACCTCTCTTTTTCTCTCACAGGAATAATATTTTTTTACAAATTCATGAGAAAAACTGGAAAAAACGCTAAATTCAGAATTTGAATAAATTATCAAGTTATCAAGTTATGACCTTTGTGCTAAAAAGTTGATGTCCATAAAAACACACAAAAAATTAAAAAGTTTTTTTGTTTGTTCAAGGACACTGCGGCTTAATGTTTTTTTCCACTTTTCAGAGATCTACGGCAACAGACAATAATTAATTCATTAATTTATAATTACGAAACTATAGGAATTTTTTGTGCGTCCTCCAAAACATTCTTTAAAAAAACTTTTAAAAACTCATTTGGGCTTCTCTAGTTTCACTTTTACATAGCTACCATATCGCTTAACGTTTATCTCAGATTACCCCTAAGAATATTGATGATGTGTGTAATAATTGATAATACTACATGTGAATATGTGTGAGCTATACATGAATAATTGCTGAGAATAGCTTTTTAATTTACTTTTTTTTACAGAAGAGATTTTTCCTTTTCCTTCTTTTGTGAGTCTGTTCAATAATAATAATTTTTGAGATTCCCTAAAATAATTTTTTTACAAATACATATTCAATATTCAATATTACACATGCCAAAATAATTATAAAAAAGTACAAAAATCTTCTGTGTTGACTTATTCTGTGTTACATAGCTTCTCACAAAATATAGTTCCTCCTCACAATCAATTATGTCATCGTGTCAATCGTGTGTGACCTTCAATTTTTTTTGTTAATAGCACTTAAGTTTTTTTTAAAGAGCACAACTGGAAAGTATTAATTTTTTTGTCGTTGAAAACTGTTTTTTAATGGCTGTAATACTACACAGTGATGGCCTAAGTTCTGAAACGGATTCAATTGAGTATAACTCTTGCTAGAGTAGCTCGAATTGGTTAATTTCTCCACTCACATGTAGCCCACATTCCACTGATTCCGATAGTACTTTGACATAATCAAAATACTGCATTCGATTTTGCTAGGGATTGATTGTAGTCGAACTCTAAACATGCCCTCGGCACGCCGCATTAATTTTGCAAATCTGGCTACCAATTTCCTAAAAATTAGAAAAGGCCACATTTATGCCGTGGATCTTGTAGAGCTTTTCTTTGACTACAATATAAGCCGTATGTAATAATTAGAAAATTCATAATACGTATATGCCAGCCTAGCATATCCGATGAAAATGAGTCGTGATTTTTTATGAAATTTGGAAGTTTTGCATTTTTCGCTTCCAATAATATTGAGAACGACAATAAAGATCTTGGCCCATGTTGGAAAGAAAGAACTAAGATTCAGCAATGTTAGGTGAATGCACAGAAAAATTTCATTGGTTTTTTAAAGTTTTAGGCCACCAAACATAAATTGTGGGTCATTTCTCAACTTGCCCCACCATAGATGCTCTCCAGGCCAGGAGAAGCGTGAATTTAGATGCCTGTTTATGTGATATTGTTTAAAAGACTTCAGGTAAGCTCTCTTTAGTCGGTTTCCAGGAGAAAAGTTTTAAATCTTAAAGAAATCGAAGTTTCAAAACAGAACTATTTTTTCAGTTTTGGGACCGTGCCACGCGACCAGAAATAATGTCGACTGGTTTTTATGAAAAACAGTTTAAGTTTGAATGTTTCTGTGTATTCTGGCGACAAAACACAAGATATCGTCATTCTCCTGCAGGACGAAAAAAAATATTTCAGCCTTACGTCTAGTCGCTAGGGCAAGAAATGTAAAATTAGCTTAATTTCTTACATTGCCCCACTTTGCAGGCTCTGGAGAGCCAGCGAAGCATGTTAGTTATATGTAGTGCATGTTCCTATATTCACAAGGTTTTAATTAATTGATCCAAGTGAAAATTTTATAGGTCTTACCATATTTAGCTTTTAAAATCTTAAATATAAAAACGTATCCTAGCCACCTTTGTTGTCAATTTGAACAAGCGACAATCCTCCATATTATCAAGTCTCACTACGTTTTTATTCTTGACCACATAACCCATGTCTGCATTTATTCTGATGTAAAATTGTGTCATCTTTCTAATGGTGGTCTTAGTTTTTGCGTATTATTTCATACCACTGAGATATACGGTCTTAAAATTACGTTTCAGAACTTAGGCCATCACTGTGTATAACAACAATAACTATATATACATACGCAATTACTAATTTAATTACAACAATTATTCTTTCAACTGAAAAAAAAACTTTCTTTTTTTTTGAAAAAAAGAAGACATTTTCTTCAACTGAAAAACCCGTAGAAAAAAAGTTAATTGCTACAAATATTATTTAAGTATTTAAGTATCTGTACACTGTGTACAATCAAAGCACATATTGTTCATCTTTTTCCATCTTTGGCAATAAAGACTTTTTTTATCCATGTGTCAGACTGTTTGCGGTTATTCGCCGCGCATTATTTTTAAATTAAATTTAATTTAACTTATTTAATTTGAGAGACAAAATCGTATTCCAAAATCTGAAAGAAGTCAATAAAATTTAATTATTCGAAGTTAATTTAATTTGAGAGATTATTATAATTTCCACCAATTTGAATTCAGTTTTGTTCATTGTTCATTGTTCAGAGTTTGAAAAGCATTTTTTTTCATTGAAAGAAAAAAACTATATTATTTAAATTAAAATTATAATTTTTTCCCGTTGTGACGTGACTACATTCTTGGATTGTAAAATGGTGCGAGAATATTTAATTGGATATTTAAAGTTTAATTGTAATAGTAATTATTTATGTATGTATATATGGTTTTTAACGGATCCTTCTATTTGACGAGGCGGTTCGGCGACCTCAGATGCACCGGGCTGGTGACCCCCGTGCCATTCCCAACGGCCGGTCTGGTGTTAACACTAACAGGCACAGTCCTCACACTGGCGCTGATCCCTCCAATGACATTCTCCTCGTTACTGGAAGTCGACCCATTCCTTGACCTCTCCATGCCTCCACCTCCACCTCCACCTTCACTCGACTTCGGCCTGAAGGTGGAGAAGGTGAGCTGGCGATTCAGATAAGAATTGTAAGGCTTATACCCAACCTTAGGGCTGGTGGGTTCTGCCGTCCCTGAGGAATTGGAAGTGGTCGAGGTGAAGGTCAGCTCCTTCCTGTTCTCATTCCCTGAGGAGCCATTCCCACCCCCACCCCTGATGATCTCATCGAGGTCGGAGCCCATCTCAATCTCGCACGAGCTGCGATCCGGCGTCTTGTCGCGGGACTGGGCGTCCCTCTTCTCCTTCTCAATACTGTTTGACCTGATGACGGGGGTCGCGACCTTCCTCCCCAAGGAGCCGTAGATGCCGGCGGGCTTCCTCCCGTATTTCTTGTTGTAGGTGTTGGTGTCCTGCAGGGGATTGCTGTTGGCGTCACTCTGCTCCTTGTTATTGTAATATTGGGGGCGAGAGCGTCTTATCGTCGCGGCGTAGTGGCTCCGGTCCGGGGTGCCATTGCCACTGGGGTCTGAGGACATGTCGACGGTGCTCGAGGCGTAGATGATCTCCTTCGCGGGGTTCTCCCTGGACGGGGCGGGGATCGAGTTGATGGGCTTCATGGGGGTCGAGCCCGAGGCCTGGCTGAGGTTCGAGAAGTAGTTGATTTTGGCCACGTAGCTTGGGGAAGTGGTCACCTTGGGGACGCCGTTAACGGCGCATGTGGGTTTGCTGATGGAGTTGGAAGTCGGGGTCGAGGTCGATGGGACTGCGGGTGTTGGTGGTGGTGGCGTGGGGTCGGCCTTGGCCTTTGTGTACTTTAGGGCGGTGTGTGACCTCTCCTCAGGCTTATAAGGGATGCGTGAGGTCAACGTCGAGGTGGAGGTCGGCGTGCTGTTGCTCGAGAAGGTGCTCGGGATCATCGTTGAAGACGCGGAGCCGAAGAGCGAGGGGCGACTAGATGGGGAAGACTTGGATGATGACACCACCGTGGGCTTCACCGGGACTGGCTTCACTGGCTCTGGAGGAGCTCCAGCCTTTGATTGAGCTGGACTCGGCTTTTGCTTCTTCTCCAGCTCTTCTGGCGCTGGGCTCTGGAATGCGGGGCCTGAGGGCCTCTTGTAGAAGGAGAAACTCTGGTTCGAGAGGGGACTCATATAGCGCCTACTCGAGTTTGGCGAGGACGACGAAGCTGAAGCTGAACACTTTGCAGAGGTATCAACAGTAGAACTGCCACCGGAAGTTGGTGGTGGGGTCGCAGACACCAAGGAGCTGATCCCACTCCGGAGGCTGGAGATGCCCGAAGGCTTGGCCGTTATTTCCGGCTTCTGGAGCTTGTTCGGAGGCGACTCCTTCCTCTCCGCGTGGAGCAGGGAGGTCGCCAAGGCCGCCTTCTTCTCCCTCCGTTGCCTCCTCCGGTCGACGGAGTTGTAGATGGACTCCTTATTCCGAGTCTGGATCTCCTGGATGATATCCGCCAAAAGGCCCCCATTCGACTCCGAGCTGCCAGTTGAGAGGGTCTCGATCTTGTCCTCACTGCCCCTCCGACTTTTTCCGACCGTTGGACTAGAGTCTCCTGAAGAGGAGCCCTCAGCACTCTGGCCCCGTTTTGGGGGAGCCTTCTGTTTGGGGGTCTCATTCTTCAGGTTCAAATCCAGGTTGATCATGCCTTCGTCGATCGTGTCGTAAATGTTCTCGGGCTTCTTCCCCGACGGCGGGGAGCAGGGGGAGTTGAGCTCGTCCACCTTGGCAATGGGCGCCTTGAACCAGGACCTCGTCGTTGGGGGAGAACCGTCCTTCTTCACCCCGGAAATTGTCGGAGTCGGAGTCGAAGTCGAAGAGGGCGACTGGCTCCGACTGCGATTGGCAGAGGAAACGCCGAAACTGAACTTGGTTATTGGGGGCTTCGGGCGTGAGGGCTTCGGACTACTCAGACTTTGACCCGGGGGGCTCTGGCTCACAGCACTATTCGGCGGCGGGACTGGAGGCGGCGTCGAACTCGAGTTCAAAGTCGAGTTCGAAGTCGAGTTCCCCGCGTTTTGTTGAGACGAGAGGAACCTCGCCTTGGCTTCACTGAAGCTGGACCCCATGTAGGTCGGCGGCGGGGGCGGTGGCGCCTCTGGCGGCTTTGGCGGGGGCACTGTGGGCCTCGACCTCCTCAGCGAGTTGTAGTTCTGATTTCCCCCAGCGCCAGTACCATGAACCGAGTTGCGGTGGGAGCCGCCACTCGGCTGGATCATGCTGTGGGCCCTCTGCACCTTCGGAATGGGCTTCGTGCCACTCGTCACCGGCGCCTCCCTGAAACGATCCCCATTCTTGAGGGCGGACGGCTTCGGCAGATTAGCATAGTTCGGACTAGAATTCGAATCCGGGGTGTCGCCGTGCAAAATTGGCTTGGAAATCTCGAGATGGCCTCGACTCACGTTCTTCGGGAAGCCCTTCCCAGGCTTATCACTGGGGGAGGAGTTGGAGTTGGAGTTGGAGGAGGAGCTGAGCCTGAACGAGTTCCTCACGAAAGGGATGGCTGCAGCGAGTCTTGATAAGGCGGAGGAGCTTCCAAAGCTCGACTCCTTCTTCCCACTTGCTCCAGACTTGACCTTGACTTGACCCCCGTCCAAGGAGTCCATGCTGCTCACAGCCCTGAGCTTTTGCGGCGAGTCTGGAGGGGTCGTCGGTGGTAGGTTCAGATTCATGTTTTTGAATCTTTGGGGAGCCTTTCTCGACCCCCGTGTTTTCATACAGGGGAGTGTCACTATTCGCTGATTCGTCCTCAGACCCGGGCGTCACTGGGAGGGGGCTGGCGATGGGCTGTGCCCAACTGACTCGGGTCACGCTGCGACTCCCGGTGTTACTCAGGAAACTGGACTGGGGCGTGGGGAGCCTGAAGCCTGTGGTTCCAGAACCTCGGTCGGAGTTGCCCTGGAGGGACTCGTTCTGCTTTTGGGGAACGGAGGAGTAGTAGACGTTGGCGTTCGTCTCGGATTGGATCGAGCCGGAGGGGAGGCTGTTCGAAGTCGAAGTGTTCGTGTTCGAGTTGGAGTTGGAGTTGCCACTGGAGTTGGTGTTGGTAACCATTTGGGTGTCGTTGTTATTGTTGTTCATCTGGGTGGTGGCGCCGGGACTGGAGGCGGAACCGGAGCCGGAACCCCGCTGCTGGGAGAGGGGCGAGGACTTGATGGGGGAGAGGGAGAAGCCCTTGTACTGACCGAAAAAGTCCTCGTTCTGCTGGGGGGACTGGGGGGAGGAGCCTGAGGCGCCTGAAGGGCTCTGCGTTGAATTGGAGGTGGGGGAGGAGATGTCACGGTGACGGATTCCGTTAGAGTTTGAGTGCGGTTTGTTGCCCCGTGAAGGCCTAATTTAAAGAAAATAAAATAGAAGTCATCCGTGGAAATTGAAATAAATATTTTTGGGAGCTTTCGTGAAATTGGGAATATGGAAAAGTGGCCGTCTGTGAAAATGGCGATATATTCGAGTTTTGGGGCGAATTGAGAAACCGATTTAAAAAATTCTACACTATGTAATTTCTGTGAAGGACAAAAAAATTCCATAATCCGGAAGTGGACAAATCAACAACCATTTTTTATAAAAAAAATGTCGCAAACTCACCCCAGGTCTTTTCATTGCCACTTTCACAATTTGCAACTTTTTCAAACTCCGAATTTTTTTTATGAAATCATAAATAATGAATATTAAATATGTACATATATTAAATATTAATATTATTGCTTACCTGTTATTCTGCGAAAACGCCTGGAACGTGATGATGCTGAAGCACAGTTTCTTGAAGTAATCCCCAGCGTAGTAAATGTAAAAAGTGATGATGGCAATCAACGGAATGAAGCCAAGGAAGGTCACATACAGAATCTTGAAGAATCTCGATGTGCCTACGACGACAAAAAAAACACAAAAAAAAATATCCTTATTCTCAAATACATATATTCTGTCCTGTCTCAATTCTCAATACTCAACTAAACTAAATTTCAACTTAAGCATTAAAGCATAGAAAAAATATATTATGCTAATTAGCTTTGAGCCAAAATACCATAGGGATCCCTGGCCGGCCCACTGTCGATGGAGCCACCGTAGCCACTCGTCATCACAATACGGACCCCCGTAGCCGTCGTCACAGTGGCAGTGACCCTTGCTATTGCAGACGCCCCGCCCACCGCAGTCGTGAGGACAGACGGGATACTTGCTGCCGAGGATGGTGGAGGCGGCGACGCACTTTTGGTTGACGCACATCTGAAATTTTAAGACGATGACAGAAAAAAACGATATCTTAATTGAGGTACTTGACTTAATTAGCATAAACAATAAAATATATCATGGAGAAAAAAAAAGTTTTTTTTGTGTTTTAGTATTTGTGTGCATATGTGTGTTTAGGTATTTAAGATAAGTACCTTATCCTGGCCGCACTTGGCCCCGTCCGGGACCATGCCTGGGTTGATGTCACTCAGGCCAAAGTCGACGATGACGGAGCGGCAGGGGTGGATCTTGCCCCCGGCGTTGACGAAGAAGCTGGCGAGGATGGAGACGGACTCGTAGCCGAACTCGAGCTTCTCGCTGTTCATTTGGCAGTGGAGGATTCCACATTTCACGTCCCTGTTTGATTATTAATTAAATTAAATTTAGTCACCACAATTTTAAAAAATTAACTTCTTCTAAATACAAAGATCCTTCTACGAAAAACTGTAATGCAGTAATATGTGCGTAGCCGAGAATCGACTCAAAGAAATAGATATGGATTAACTTCAAAAGTCTCATATAGCCCCAGAGTTCAATAAGACATAAAAAATTTGCATAAAAACTGCGACTTTTCTAAAAACAATCAAAAAATGTAAAAGCATCATAATCATAATGAGCATATTATATAACTCCAAAAGTCTCACTTTCCCCCGAATAATCAATAAAGTCTAAAATGTTTATTCAAATTCGTCAACCCATGTTTTGTCCTCATCAGAAGGGCCGGATTCCTTTGAGAAGGCTATCAAAGCCGATAAGCATCCAAAAATATAATCCTAAAATTCCGGGTCAATCTTCGTCCCAAAAAAATCGATTCGAAATTGGCGAACTTTTATTTTTGCATATACCTACATGCAAAGCCATGCCAGATTTCACAGACGCACATCTATTTTTTCTGCATAATTTTTAAAAAAATCAGCTACGTAATAAATCATTTCAGTGCTTACTCTGTCTCGCATTTATCGTATTTCTCCGTCGTCAAATTGTACCCACAATGCGCATGCCTCGACCCGTTGGCATTCTTCTGGTAGCAAAGGTCATTCGAG
>JAHZMY010001777.1:0-12469 GCA_027743915.1 Seira sanloemensis | reverse complement strand
TGGAATGATGTCTTTGGGAAGTTGTCCGTGCGACGGGGGGAAATCCGGGGGAAGGCGAAACTCAAGAGTTTTAGTAGGAGACGGGCATTCATATGCTTCACGAAGACTTCATGAGGGCGAGAATGGGTGTGCTGTGACCTATTTTGGGATGGAGTCACAATAACGGGACCAGCAGGACCTTTTAGCTTGGATAGCGTTAACTTTGATTTGGACTTTCTTCGAGATTTTGGCTTGACCTTGCCAGTGCTTGACCTGGGTGGGAAAGGGATGTATGTGCTAGGGTCAAATTCTTGAGATGTCTTTCTCTTATTCAGAAGACGAGA
Source organism: Seira sanloemensis (assembly GCA_027743915.1). Taxonomy (NCBI): domain Eukaryota; kingdom Metazoa; phylum Arthropoda; class Collembola; order Entomobryomorpha; family Entomobryidae; genus Seira; species Seira sanloemensis. The sequence continues at coordinate 12,146 of JAHZMY010001777.1, read as the reverse complement.
CCGAGAAACGTCCAAACAATTCATTTGGCATTCTGCTGGAAGATATTTTTTTAAACAAAAATCTAATTACCTTCACATTGCTTCGGCAAGTGTTACTTAGAATAAAAGGTTGTGCTTATTTTTTTACAATTTTCTCCAGATATCATGCCATACTCAAGCTGCGGCTCCACTCCGTATTTGTACCCTTCTGGACATTCCCACTGGACGGAAAACCTTCCTTGGATTTCGTATCGTGCCATATTCCGGTATCCCTTCAATTTCTGTATGCGCTTTGGCCACTTTTGAGCGCAATAGGCGCCGTCATCCGATCTGTTCAGAAGGCCATTCAGCAGCCACACATATCCCTGTACCATGGTAATCTTTACCGGTCGTGACAGCTCGTAAGAGCCCGCTTGAGGCTGGGATACGACGGCGAAGAAATCCTTGTCTTTCCCGAAGGTGCCCAAATGCTGGACTGCTTTGATTTGTGGAGTGAGAAGGCAACCATGGTTGCTTACAATGACACTGGGAATACAGTCCCTAGTCATGATAAGCCATCTGAAAAGAATACTTATTTAAAGACTACCTTCATAAGATTTTGCGTTTTACAAAAAGCTGTTGAATGCTTACACTCCAGTGAAGCACATGCAGTCCGAATTGATCTTTGTGAAATTTGTCGTGAAGACTAGCTTCGCCGGGCAAAAGTTTTTTCGGAAGGTACGGAGCTTGCTATTGTCACAGATTTGAAGCTGAGGGAGGATAAAGTATGCTTGAGTCATGGTTAAAATTAATGAGGAAACAAGCACCCAGTGGAGCATATTTTCAACATGGAAATCGACTTTCACAGATACTGCCGTTACTCTTTACGACAAATATAAAATGCATTCTTGGCATAATAGGGACGGTCAAAAATAAATGCAAAATATGTATGAATTTAATGCGTCAAGTAGATACTCATGTTTGTTTAATAAAACAGTCATTGTCAAAGGACTTTAACATTTTTGTGTGACCTCATTTACACAATGAATTTTATGGGGACTCATAAAATCATGCCACATATTTTCTACACATTGTCATCCACTTTCAATAAAGTCCGAAGAAGCAAAAAACAGTTTTCGATTGTCGATGAAAAAATATTCCAGGTTCAGCCGCTTTTTCGATAAGCCGATGGTTTTAACTTCATGCTAAGCTTCTTTGACCCATGTATGCATTTTGTTCATACGCCATTCGTCATGTCAGAAAAACTTCAACTCGGTCACGTGTCATATACCCTGTCAATTGGACTGCTATGAGAGCAATTTTTTCTCCTTTCGTCCACATGTTCGTTTTTAAAAGATATTTTTGAGATGACCATGGATTATTAGTATTAAAATGGATAGTATTTGTATTTAGTTCTTGCTGATATGGCATAAATGGCATGTCTCACATCTTTAATCGCATCCCTGCATGATGTGGTATACATGCATGTCTAGAGAACGAGAATGCNAATGGCATGTCTCACATCTTTAATCGCATCCCTGCATGATGTGGTATACATGCATATCTAGAGAACGAGAATGCATGGTTTTGGAATGACGGGATACTCTTCTTGATCAGAAAAAAGTATTTTGGCAAAATGTGAGGGCGTCAACGACTAATTAATTGGATATACGCATCTTCAATACCACCTATCTATAAATATCGCTTCCATTTCGTCCAGTTGTCAATTCCAATTTTTTTTATCAATTGGTGAATGAGGTTATTGTTTTACTCCAGCTGACTCTTTTTTTCTGTTTGTTGTTTTTGTTTGCGAGCAAAATGTGGATGTTCAGTAGTGGATCCTGTAAGAGGATTGTGCAAATTTCGGAGTGATTGTGTAATTTATAAATTTCCACTTTTGTGTAAAATATAAATATTAAAAAAGTAGAAGAAATTTAAGGGTTAATCCGTTTTATTATGACTTGCGCCAGATAAAATTAAAGATAGGGTTCGGTCAACCAAGAATACCTGTTTGAAGAAAAATAGAGTTGATACACTTTCATTTTGACAAGTTAAATTGGATGACATTCCTTCCTTAAAAGTGTAAATATGCCGTCTGCCAACTTTGACCTGACTGATTTGTGCCGAAGGCTGAAGCAAGAGAAGCTGTTTGTAGCTAACGAAAGAAAGGAAATTGAAGGACTCAACAGAAAGGTACGTGTATCATCGCAAGTATTTGACTGGTTTATCTTTGACCAATCGAATGTCAAATAACTTGATTGTTTGCTAACCTCCATTACAGGTTCAGTTACTTTCAACTGGCCTCCTCCATCAGACATGGCTCACAGGTCAGCACCGCCTTGCCCTGGAGAATATGTCGAATGGCCCACTCACCTCTCCGTTTACGTGCCCTTTCGTCATAGCCCCTGCAGAAGGAGGAGGTGATGTCACCGAGAATTTGGAGCTGGTCCAAGCCCACAAGCTAATCAATGGACGATACCTGCATAACTACATTGACCTGATTGCGTTGCTCAGAAATCATCCAGAAATAACGGCGCTTTGCGTAAGCCTTTACGAGAAAGAGCGTAATAATCCTCAACGCCCTGCCCATTCGAATTTGGCATTCGGAGAAATTTTACAAGGCGTTATCAATATTTATGGTAAAATAACGTAACTGACTTTGATTTTATAAATGTACAAACACTTAGGGATTTTTTTCTGATTCAGGAGGTATTGGTGGACCTTTGCCTGGGGATGGAACCTCACATTTAAAATTATTGAGTTGTCTTGCGGGCCATCAGGTGTGACTTAATCTTTCTGACATATGGTAGAATTAGTTATGAAAACTTTTCTTAAATTGTAAACTGGTTTTAAAGCTGGTGGGAGTGGAAAGTCCTCGACGAGTTTTGCGCCAAGGATCGTGCGCCTTCAACTTTCTCTACAGACTAATCTCAGAGACGACTCCATCGTCAAGACTGTTTTTGGTGGGTGCCCTCCACCAGCCCATCACTCAATTGCTATCCTCACCAGAACTCCTATGCCTCGGAACCAGTATTCCAGCTTCCAGTCCTGTAGCATCCATCGACATTGCAGGATCATTAGCGAATAATGCTCAAACTAATAAAGACATTGCATCTATTGACAGGACCGAGAAGATGGCGAAGCTTACCAAAATGTTTATCGATAGTATTTTGGACAACATTCATTCGTTCCCACCAGGTGCGGTTCCTTGAATGACTATTTTAGACTTTTTATACTGTTGTAATTTATTTAATGTGATGTTTTTCTTTAGGTCTGGCATGGCTCATCAAGTCTATCCATGTTCAGCTGAGCCCCAGCTACCCCGAAAAGGAAGTGAGTACGATCTGTACAGATTTAATTTGGGCGTTATTTATTTGTCCCGCTGTGACCAATCCTGAGCCATTTGGTGTAACGGACGCTCCCGTAGGATCCCAAGCTAGGCATACACTATCGCAGGTCGGTTTTAGTAATTATTTTATTAAGTAACCTTTATAAAAGTTTTTTTTACTATTAAATTCGTATCTTCAACTAAAATTATTGTAGGTGGCCACCAATTTACAAGCGCTTGCGCTACACCGGTGGGAAGGAACGGATCCCCGACTGATGGAGTACATAGCCTATCTCGACCCGGTATTAAAATTATTAGACTTTACCGAATTCCTTCAACCCATGTATGATTTTAAAATGACTTTGAATTGGATTTAAAGGAATCTCTGACTGCTGTCCTCGACCACGTTCTAAGCATTGATGGTTTACCCGCAGAACAAACGGGTATTGTCTCCTCGTTGAGTAGGCGAACCATACTCATTCCCCAAAATCTAATGCACACCTTCTTCACCTGGCTGAAGCAATGTCTCCCGTTAGTCGAGCAGCAGGGTAAACTCAAAGAGCTGGAAGTCTGGACGGCGTTGGAGAAACTGACGATGAACGTCAGTGAAAGTTTAAGCACGCTCTCCAGCGCTCCCAAAACATGCAACTCGACTCCTTCTAGCTCAGTCTCCGGAAGTAATCCGAGTTTAGCCAGTAGCGGAAGCCCTTCGCATAGCGCTCGTCTTTTGGAAAGCGGTCGGAAAGTTCTGATGAACCGAAGAGGCGACAACAGATCCTCTAACCAACCCGTCTCTGAGGCAAGGTCAGACAGTCCGGTGTCTGTCGTCGTGTTTCCCACTACTCAAAATGCTTGGGAGTGGGTCGGCATGCTGCCAGAATCAGAGGTCGTATCTGTCTCCAAAAACGGCAAAATCCAGAATGTCGTCCCCGATGTCGAATCCCTCACCGTTGATGACCCCGAAGAGGAGGAACGGGAAGAGCGAAGCAGTTTAGGGGAGAAACGGACAAGATTCTCATTGAGCCACGATGACGGCTCTATCGGCACCAGTGATAACCTGGAAGCTGTCTCTGAGGCGGCTTCAACGCACAGTGTATCTTCTTCCATTGAGTTAGAGGATCAGAATGACAACCTCTCAGACATGTTGTCTGCTAATGTGTCGGGCAGAGGGACGCCCAATGTGTCGGGAAGAAACACGCCATTGTCACAAGCAGAGCAGGAGGAGAATGAGAATGACGCCGAGCTGGATGATGACATTATCATGAATGAAGTTCCAAACGACAATGAGCCTCCACCGAACAACATCAACCCGCCGAACCTCAACAACTTGAATTTGAACGGGCCTGATAAGCAAGCAAGATCTGAGATTGAGGACAAGTTTTGTAAATTCGAGATTAAGAAGCAGTTTGAAGGGGATGAGACAGTATCTTTAGTCAGTGATACGTGGAGTACGGACGTGCTCGCCAGTGATAGTGAAATGGGCGGAGACAGGGATCTTCAACAAGCCTTCAATTTGCCATTGAACCAAGGCTTGGGGGTGAGGCAGGCTGCAGTTCCGGCTGCCGTCGGGCCAGTTCAACCTGAGTTACCGCCAGCACAGAATGTCCCAGATAATAGTTATAATCAGAACAATGAGACCATGTCGGAAGCTTGGAGCACAGACGTCGCGGCCAGTGACATTGGCAGACTGAATGACTTTGACACGGATGATGCATCAAGTGTTGCTAGATCTGATGATACAGGACGATCTGAATTGGACGGCATGGCATATGATACTCCCAGAAGTTCCGGTAACATCTTATATTATAACAACTTTAGTTTTTATCTCAAATCTCAACAAAATGTTACAAGTACTTTTTTGTTCTAGTTTCAGGTGGGGTGGCGTATCACCGAAGACGGGATCAGGATAACGAGCCAGATTTACTCATGTTTGACGATGTTCCAAGGCGAGACGAGCCAATGAATTTGGGCGATGGCCACAATAATTCTGGCGGACCCGGAGATAACGGTCCTACGCCTATGGACATGTCCGTTGATGTGCCTGTCCCATCAACTAGTGGTGGGATCAATCCTACCCCTTCGACGAGTCAAGGGTCATTGCTAGGTATTTGTGGCTCACTAATTAATATGCTTCGAGTTACATATTTGTACTGACTTTACTTGTTTAATAGATAATCCGAGCCCGTCAACTTCCAGTCAGATGACTGTGGCAGTACCTGGCCCATCCAGCTCTAACACTTTGTTGACCCCAGGCAGCGGTGCGAATCGGTCCGGTGCTATACCAAAAACAATCAGTTTTGACAAAACCGCAGAACGGGGCGATAGGGTAATAATGATGACCTGTTAATAATAATAGTAATAATACTTATGCATGTATAAAATCTTGAGCATTCTTATATTATGGGTTGTGTTTGCAGGAGAGCTGGGATGAAGACAACGGGCGGAACTCTACAAAAAGATTTTTCCGGAACTTTAGATTACCCTTCCGAGGTCGCAACAGGAAGCCCAATGCAAGAGGCCCAGAGGATCGCGTGATTGACTGGGACCGGATGCCAGAAAATCCTTCTTTGCCTGTTCCAAAACTGAGGAAAAGTCTGTCAGAGGACCCAACTAACCAAGGTGGTGGTGGTGGTGCTGTCGGTGGTGAGTCCATATCTCTCTAAATGTGGTTTTACTTTTTTACGGTTTTCGTTTACCAATAAAATATGTTTGAAAATTTTCAGCGTCAAACGAAACGTCTGACGACATTTTAGCGAAATACAGACGAAAGCCAAGTCTGACAGATTCGACTGTAGACTCGCCAAACTTGATGTCAAAGGACAGTGCCGCAACAAGGTCGTCAGGAGGTGCCGGTTCCTCATCCTCCACAGTAGTACGAAAAGATTCGCTCAAAATGAGTCGGTCCGAATTGATCCTGGAAGCACGCAAAAAGTTGCGAAATGTTTTGAGTAGTTGCGACCTTCAAACGCAAGTGAGTTGGCTTAGCTAATGCGTTTTAGTTTCATTTTTGTAATTCATACAATTGCATAATTTATATTGTTTGATTAGGCCATGGATGGAGGGGCGATTGACTTGGCGCTGATCAATTTACTGAGAGTGGAAATGGCAAGTGCCATATCCCGAGCTGACCAGGTCACCGCGGCCCATTTGCAAGACGCAATTCGAACGGTTAACCAGCTGGGAGCGGATGGGTAAATCATGAGCCATTAAATCGAATGTGGATCTAAAAAAAATTGTATTTTTTGCCAACTAAAAATCTTTTCATGGTCTGCTTTACAGCTGTCGAAAAGTGATGAGACTGATGCGTGACGACTACAGACGACGAAGTGACTACATCTCGTATCTCATGCGGGCGAAGCAAGGCCTTCTATCTACAATCCAGTTTTTGGAGCGTGCCACAGTTCGCGCAAAGCATGAAGGTGATACGTATTCTCATTATCTCATTAATGAGTGTATTCGTGTCTGGCTCGAGGAGCCAAATCAGGCTCCTTACGTCGAACAGTTCACAATCGAGTTCTGCCAAGCGAGTTCTGGAATCGACGAGAAGATCGAACTGCTTGAAGGATTCTTGTCAACTCTTACGGACATGTTCGTTGGTAGTAAAGGTATGTATTTCAGCAAACAAATACTCCATGCACTTTTTATCGAGAATTTCGATGTGCTAAAATGGTTCAGTTTCTTATTTAAAAGAATTGACAGAGTGGCAGATTGGTAAAACTGAGGGTGCCTTAGAACAATACATTGTTTCGCGGGTGTATGTCCACGCGCTCTATCCCAACGGCGACGGGGACGTTGACAGAGACAGGTATATAGAAAAAGTCCTTTAGGCTAAATTGAAAAAAAAACTAGATTAAATTCATTTGTGTATTTGTTGCAGGGTGATTCAAGAGCATATCGCCAAGCTGGATTTGATTATCACCCCAAGTCATCGAGATTTGCGAATTCCGAAAAACCGTTTAGGGGAGTGTCCCTGGCCCCCTGCTCAAAGAGAACTAAAAATGTTGTCTGCGTACAAAACTCCGGCGGATAAGTTGAAGTGCATTATAAGGGCTTGTTCTGTCATTGTTAATTTGCTCTCTTCGTCCTCGGAGAAGGTCGTGGCGGCGGATGATTTCGTGCCGGTGCTAGTTTATGTTTTGATTAAGGTAGCGCCATTATCAATTTTAACAATGTATTTATTGTGGTAAAATCTAAAAAAGAACTTGTTTTTAGTCAAATCCGCCAGCTCTACTTTCCACGATACAGTACGTCAACAGCTACTGTGGGCAAAGGATCACTGGAGAAGAAGGATACTGGTGGACTCAGTTTTGCTCCGCCGTGGAATTCATTAAGACGATGGATTACGCGGAATAGGTATTTTTGTAGGGCCAGTTTCAGTCTCAATCGTTTTTTTGTAATTGCTCCACAAACAAAATGGAGTTTTTTTTTGTCGCATCTATATATATATTATTTTCATTTGAATTTGTATTTATGAGAGTAAATTCTGTAATTAAATATTGTATGGCATAAATGAGACATTCAATTTTAGCAATGTATCTACAAGAGAGATGTAATGTGCTTGTATTTGTAACTTTTGCGTGGAAAATGATATTGACATGTATTATATGACTTTGGAAACCTATACCTAATTGGTTTACCGAAAATGCAAAATGGGATAATAAATTGAAAGGAACATTGAACATTACTTGCATACGGAATACTTTAGGTTTTGTATCAGATGAGTTTGTTTAATCACCTTTGCATTGATCGCATATTTCATTCAGTTCGCGACGATAATTTTCTGTTATATTAGACGCTTTATTGTATGCGCCTCAGGATTCAAAATACAATGAGGATGCTGCCGTGATTTATTAAATGAACTACAAGTTACACGAAAATGTATACTGATTCATTTTTTATTCCTTCCTTTGTATTAAAAGTTTTCATGATTATGGTTCATTTCCTGCCATAATGAATTACGTTTGCGCTAAAATATTACATATTATTGGCTCTATCTCATTTTTTACATTGTTCACATTCCTACAAAGTAATTATATGTAGTACATAATATATATATATTATAACACAAAACACAACAGTGAAAATTCATGCGCCGGTAAAATAGAAAGTCTCTCTGCTGAGCTAAAACTACCAAACGCTTATATGCTTTGCTGTAACACAAAATTGAAAAAAAAAAACATTTTAGCTGAGAATTTGAGAAAGTTTACACTAAAAATGTGTGTATATTATTATTATTTAATTAATCATTCTGGAGCACAATTTACCGACTTTCCTTTCCTATATAGTGTTTCCTTTCATATCATAATCTTACGAGCATGGCACCAACAAAGCTTTTAATATATATATTATAACACAAAACACAACAGTGAAAATTCATGCGCCGGTAAAATAGAAAGTCTCTCTGCTGAGCTAAAACTACCAAACGCTTATTTTATGCTTTGCTGTAACACAAAATTGAAAAAAAAACATTTTAGCTGAGAATTTGAGAAAGTTTACACTAAAAATGTGTGTATATTATTATTTAATTAATCATTCTGGAGCACAATTTACCGACTTTCCTTTCCTATATAGTGTTTCCTTTCATATCATAATCTTACGAGCATGGCACCAACAAAGCTTTTACAAAAGAGTAATTCACATTTTCAAGCAGATTTATAATAATTAAATTTTTTGATAAATTAGCATATTGCATTTATAATTTGTTTTTTGGAAATTAAAAATCAAATGTGAAGAAGAAATGTCTAATTTATACCATTTTGTGCGTCAAACATAATTTACAAGTAAAACTGAGTTCGAATCAAAACTTTGGACTTTTATGAGGAAATAAATGTATACATTTGCTACAAAAATTGTCGATCCTATCTTTAACAGTCTTGGTTCGAATGTCCATCTACACGGAGAGAATAATCTTTTAAAGCAAAAATCAACCAACTAATTTATTTCACCGGTGATAGGTTGTTCTGGACGGTGTCACATAAAAACTAATTAAAAATGACTTGAAACAAACAGCAAATTATATTTTTTTAACTTTTAATTTCAGTATAGCCGCAAGTAAAACAAGGTTTTTTGCTTTTTAAATAACCAAATAGCCTTCTTCACAAAAAAAATGTCGCACTTTCACCGGAGTTGGACACGAAAGATTTCATAATTATATAATTTACATGTTTCATTTTTATCTACAAAAACTATCTAATTTCTAATATTTACTTTATTACATTTTATCCACATCGGGAGACGTTCACTGGCAGGAGAATCCGAAGACGCCAGCTAATAATCTGCAATAAACTGATCCACGTCGAAAAATTCTCTTTAAATGAGGTAAATGCGAAACCTGATTTTAACTGGGATTCAACAAATTCTCCTTCAAATGGAACTGTTCCCATCGAAATATATGTAGGTAATACTTTTTGAGCAAGTTCTCTGTTACAAAGATGCATTCTCATATCCAGAGTTGAGTTCGTTATATTATCAAAACCGTCATTTTTCAACATTTGAATAGGTATCTGCTAAATACTGAAAAAACTTGAGATGATACTGGAAGATGACGCACTCAACTCTGAATATGGCCGTTTGGCCCATTATGCTTTCTAAATCCTTTTACAAGAATTTGCGTAGAAAATTCAAGCTTTTTCGTTTGTCGAGAGAACTAGAGCATAAATGTATTTCTTTTACTAAACATCGTAAAAATTGCGTATACCGGTTCGAATACACGTCTCAAAATTAAAAACTTTGCATTGATTTGATATACCCTTTTGCGCGAGAAAATTAATACCTTTATTCATTAATATTTTTTAAAGAAATACTACGATTTTTATATAAAATCACCGCAGCAAGTATTTTTTGGATTGACACCAATTTTTTTCCTGCTGCGACAAAACATTTTTTGTGCATCACAGAGAGAGAGCTTGGAATAAACGATCAGAGTAAATTCATTTCATAATGATGCATACAAAGTGAAAAAGTGTTCTTCATCACCCTTTTAAAATATTATTAAAATAATTAAAATGAGCTCAATAACTGTACAAAAAATAAGTCAGACTTCTCAAAAAATGATTAAACTTAAGTACAGAGCAATCATGTTTAACCCAATCAGGCTATATGTATTTGTCAAAAGTCCTTAAAACTGTCAAAGAAATGTATGGAACAAATACCAGCTTTTAAAGCCAATCCTATTGTCACCGTTTTACGTTTCGGAAATGCATACATCAGAACTGACTAACAATCAAGAATTAAGCAGAGAGTCAGGCGCCTGAATAAACTGGTTCTAGTACGGTCTAGTCTATTTAAAGCTATTATGTACAGATTTAAATTAAACAACAAAAGCACCGGTTTCTGTGCATTGATTGGTCCGGAGAAAGTTTTTTTTCCCTGTATATCTATGTATAAAGTCCAAAAAGACCTTTTTGTCAAGTGAAGCATATCCTCTTACTTTAAATTGCATTACTGCCTTTGAGATAACTGATGATGCGAGACGCCTAACACCTAATGACTATAAGCTATTATATATAGACAATGCAATCACAATTCGCAGATTTGACCCCATGCGTTGTTAGACCCCCGAGCTGACCTAAATACCTACATCTTCGCCAGGAAATTTATCTTGTTTTTGTAGAAAAAATTACTTATAAGAGTTTTTGGTCGACTTGTGTAATTCTAATCATTACATTTTTTCCTAGTCCGATAAAAAAATTCTGAACTGAATTATAAAGGCAATGAAAATGTCTGGGTGCCGGGGCGCACTAAAAGAGACTTTTAAAAAACTTATTAAGCGCATATCTCTGGGAGTCCTCCATGATACTGAAGCCGAAAGCAAATCCTTGATGAACATAACATAAAAAATCCTAAATGTAATTTGACTCATAATAACTCGTTCAAAGACCTGTGAAGGCCCCGCTACTCCCTCCCCAAGATTGTGGCAACTGGTATTTTCTGCTGCGATGCTCTCTCCATCTCCATTTCCTGCCTCTTCAAATGATACAGACTATTGTAGAGACTGTGAAATGCGTGAGCGACGCCTTCCAGCAAATGTCACTTTTTCGGCTGATCTGACTGATCTGTGGCCGATACCGCAGCGCTGCTGGTAATTAGCGCACTATTGCTATTGGCGGGACTAGTATGGCTATTGGAGGAGGGGCCGGTGCCGCCACTGCTGCCACTTCCGGTCCCACCGGTAGCGTCCTTCTTCGCCGCACTTGTGTAAATGATCTTACACTTGGTGCGCCCGTCCAGAATCTTCTTCCACAGCTCAAACTGCTCATGGTAGGCCACCATGTGCATGCTAATCAGCTTGCTCAGAGCACAAAAGCCCGTCTTGTGGAAATTCACTTTTTTATTCGCAAAGTCAGCAATGTTGATCCGCTTAATACCCAATTCTTCCGCGACAATGCCTGTCGTATACACGTCCTCCAGTTTTAAATACGTTTTCTCCATTCCTGCAAAAAAAGAAGGAGAAAAATGAAATTTTTAGCACAAAAATCTCCTTTTTATGAAATGCACGAGAGTCAAAGAGAAAAAACGATTATCTCAACTTTATTATGCAAACAAATCACGGTCAGTAATAATAGTCAGCTCGCTTTTCTTCCCAAAGATATAAATTTATTTTCAGCTTTGTAGATAATACAAGCTATAGAAATGTGATCTTTGTTGGAATCAACCACCTCATAAAAATCAAAGTAAAAAAACTTTTTCTCTTTCCATTCCAAACCATTCATACAGCACAGTTCTATAGCTTTTTACTCGTTTCTCCATTTCTATTACTTGAAAAACGAGAGAGAAAAAAAGTCGAACATCGATCTTTCTTTAAAAGGGAAAGTCTCCCATCGAAGATTATCATATGAATGGGAAACGCATCAATACAGTC
>JAHZMY010001776.1:0-17086 GCA_027743915.1 Seira sanloemensis | reverse complement strand
TTTAGCTGTGTACTTCTGTCGTCAACTTGATATTTGTGCTGAGTCGAGAGTACTGTGCTTATTAAATTGTCAAGTAAGGGCTTAAGCCATTGAAAGTAGTAGCAGCTAATGGTTATCTGGCCCAGCCAAAAATATTCTCTGAATTTGTTCCACTACGGAAAAAACTCAATTTTTAAATTTTAGTTTATATTCCCTTAGAAGGGAAATCGGACGTGCACAACTCTCTTTAAAATTACATTTTGCTTCCGTGGAACTCACGCTTTGGGGCAATCTGCTGGACTTATATACTTATATTTCGCCTTGTTTGTGTAAGTAAAGCTCCGTGAACGAATGTGATTATAGTTTTAAGCAAAGAAAGAGAAAGAATCAGGGATACTTTCTCCCATAAATTCGCAAAGGAATAGAAAACAATACCTGAGTAGTTTGTTTTGCCTCCAATCTCGTAAATCCTATTTGACATTATTTATAAGTAAAAAAGGGAAATCTTGATGCTCCCTTAAAGCTTGACTCTAAGACTATGTACTTACTCGTGGGTGTACCGTGTCGTTACATGTGAGAACGAAAGAGAAAACTTATTCATTTCCTATCTTTCACAGATGAATTCCCGAAGAAAGTACAAAAAGGGGATAAGGAAATGAAGAGAAATCCATTTTGACATTCTGCATTTTCCCTCTGTTTGCAAATAAGCTTAGGAAACGAGGCTACAAGGGAAAAGGCCTATTCAATCAGATTACGTATTCCGTTGCTGCACTTTCTCAACATTCAACTTTTTTCTCTTTACGAAGTAAATAAATAACAAGATAAGTAATAGATAAGCGAAAGCGTAGAGGAAAGTCAAACATCAACAGAGAAAAAACGATATTGAGGAATAAGCTCAACTCCAACTTGAAGTTTCCAGTTTCGTTGAAAAAAGTTCACATAAATATTTTCGATTTAATGACTTGCACTTTTCTTTTTCCTTCATCACCTTCACCTTTTCCACAAAGGGAAGAGAGAAGCGCGTGGAGAGACATAAAAAGAGTGCAAAGTTTCATTTGGTTCGTGCTTTGCGTGATCATTCAGGGGTGAAAATAGACTCAGTCATGGTTACACCGACGAACATGATACACAACTATAATAACAACGTATAAACATTGATACAAGACATTATTTCTTCTTGGCATTCCATCGAGAAAAAACTCAACACACGAAAGGGCAGCTCTGGGGACGTTGATCTGAATCCAGAAAAAAGTATTGTTTTTCTGAGGATTACACATTAATTGGTTTCATCAATTTTCTCCCAACAGTGACAATACACTTCATTAGCCTACGCTCTTGATCGAGACCAACAAAGTCGTGAAGGTAAGTCGGATTAAATTCGTTGGCATGCTCACAGTTCATTACTCGACTGTTCATGGAGAGTTCATGAAATCTTCTGGCTCTGCAAATAGATCAAATAGGGCAACCGCAGAAAAAAAGGCTTTGAATATTTTGATGAAAACTACAAGGCTCAAATGTAAATCGTCAATGAGCATGTTTCCATTCCTAAGTCTATATTTAAGCCATGATGTAGACTCGCTTTCTTCATTAATGAGTTTCTCTGTTGGACTTTTCCCTCATCACTTTCACTTTATACAGGCTAAAATTGAAAATCAGATGCCTTTGTTTCTCCAGATAGTTAATGTCTGGGTCTCGATTGCCATCCTGGCATGCGAAATAAATTAAAAGGGAGAGCTGTTCATAATTTCTGGGAAGATGGCTTATCAAATGCGTATTTTCCATATTAGCTGGCTTGTAAATAAGTCTTCATTCAGCATTCATGAATATACTTACGACGGAGTTACGAGAGGTCTTGCAGAGTCCCAAAAGATCTGCTGCAGGAGCTCAACCATCCAAGAATCGGTTGACAAACTAAACTCGGGTAGTAAAAACTCCATTATTTTCTTGTGTAGCTTGAGAAGGAAAAGAGCAAAATATTAGTTATGCATCCACGACAAATGACTATTCTCTACTTATTGCCTTTGAGAATTATATTTGTTTTCATAACAACTTCTGTAACGGCATGGTGGGAGACATGCAACATGTAATTATTTTCAGCTTCATTATATCATCTCTCTCCCATTTCTTTTCTCTCCGTTCCAAAAGAAATCTCTTTGGAGATGGAAGGCGACTTTAGCTCTGACGAATAGAGAGAGGGAGAGAAAGAGTGAATGAGAGACCATTTTCTTTATCATTTCCACGCTCCGTTTACCCACATCCGAGAAAGGTACGACGGCTACAACTTTTCCTTCTCTGACATTGTAATCATCCGCATCATTTACAAGAGCCTAAGGAAGCTTGTTTCAGCAGGGAAAAGGCAATGCCACGGGAAAAAAGTTGTTTGCACACAAAAGCTTTTAATTGCTCATGGAGATGTATCCCATGAAATGGCCAACTTCTCATTCAAAAGGACATGAGCAAGAAGGATATTACTTCATAACTTTGTCAGTCTCTTTATTAGAGATGAAAGGCTCACTCCGTCTTACTCAATATGGATTATACGACGGGCATTTTCAAATGCTCATTTTTTAGATGAGCACATTAAAGAAAAATAGAGAGAAAACGGGGAAATGATTACAGAGGAGTTATTGAAGTAAAGTATGCGCTTATTGGGAGAATGGTGAGCACACACGTAATTAACTAGCCGGGTTCTTTCTTTTTTGTCGAGAATGAAAGTGATTATGAAACATCATTATCATGATTACTCTGAAACCAGGAGAGGGAACATAAAAGGGATAATGTCAAACCACATCCACATTCGGGAGATGTGCTGTGTACAAAGCTAACTAGCCGCGTTTTAACTCTTTCTCGTGAAAGCTGGCCTGGGCAAAGTGTATGTTTTATCTAATTGAGTGAATGCAAAAATGGCAACATTTCCCGCATCACAGTTTCTTCTCTCTATTTTTACTTGCTTTGTATTACATACATGCACAAAATACTTTCATCACTCAAAGCGGAGGAGGACGAAGGTCTATACTCTTTCCTCGTGTATCTGTGTAGGGATTTCGCGTGAGAAATGGAGCAAGAGCCGGTTCAAAAGGAAACAAGTACACAATATCTAGGATTTTTTTCAGAGAGAAGCGCTCATGACTAATTCATGTCAAATCTTGATGACACATTCATGTGCTTAGCAAGAACTTATGAATTTTTATTGATTTCTTACCCCATGGGAAGGTCAATTCTCGATTGTAATCCGGGCTGATCAGGACAACACGATTTCGCATTAATACAACATCGATTCACAGTATTTTCATATTTATTTCCTGTCATTCATCGTACTATCAGCTCGCCTCAGGGTATTTAGAGACAAGTGCAAAAACCCGGCTATTGGGCACATCGCACACGTATTGGAAGCTGCTTCATCATACATCATATAAAGCAGTGTCTTACATCCCCCCAAATGCCATGCATTACTGTTTTTTTGCATAAGCTACACATAGGTATGTATAATATCGTTCGAATGTTGTATTAGAACTGCTTTTAATATCTACGGGGTTTATCCAAAAAATATAAAAAAAGTTTCAACATTTTGCAGAAGGGAAAGGTAGTGCCGGATCTTCTTGAACATGGGCAAACGTACGGATGGTCGAATATAATGGGATCAACGTTTTCTGAAGTTTTCAGCGACATAATAGAAAAGTTGAGTTGAAACTCCTAAAATTAACAATTTAATAGCAAAAGTGCGTATCGGCTGAACGCAATAAAGTGTAAAAAGTCTGAAACTTGTTTTTCAAACTGTTTTTTGCCGAATGGGTAAGCAATAATCATCTTCTAATGAAAGCTTCCGTCCATCAACAATCCGTACTCCGTACTATTGTGTGCAAATTTATTTTCTAATTCCCCTCACAAAAATATATTACAACCTTTGCGTTGTACCATGTCGAATTTGATGTCGATGCGAAGATGAAGAGAAAAATTGACACTTTAGTGAAAGAATTCCTTTCCTGGCAAAGCAAGGTAGTTTACTTTTTTTGTAGAGTATCATGCAAATTCTCTGTGTGAGAGGCATCATTTTACTTATCACGTTACGTAAATTGTGTATATTTACTGGAAAAAAGTCCACATTTTCTCTTCAGAGACACGTCGCATTGTCCTATTTAATTCAGGCTGAATGAAAGTGTGTTTCTCTCCTTGACTGAAGCTCTACGGAAAGATAGTTGAAGCTCTTCTTGACACAACATGCATCGTTCAAATCATTACGTATGAATGGAAGCATGTAATCATGTAGAAAATATGTTCCTAGTGCGGGAATGACACACGATGAGAATGTGTCACTCATTCTTACATACCAAAAATCCATCATTTTTGCTTCATTGTCACTGCTAAGCCAATTTCCTACGCTTGTTCCTCCATTCGTTCTCCATTTCCTAGTGGCTTTGTATCACCAATCTTCCTCCTCTCCCTCCGCCATCGGAAGGCTTTCCTCCTGGCAAGAAATTTTCTTTTTATAGATGGAGCCTAAAACGAATAAAATATGTTCAAGTCAGCTCTCACAACTATATAGACCCTTTGTTTACTTCACCTTTCATGGCCAACTCATACATTTTGAGGAAAATGGGAAACATTTTTTTGGGCAAAATGTAATTCCTCTGCGAAAATAATTTGTATTCATTTGTAGAAAAATTAAAAGAGGAAATAATGCCTTTTGTTGGAGAAGATTGGCTCATCTCCCGTATTCAAATTGGAAGAATGAGGGCTGTCACGCACACACCATCAAAATCATCAATCCCTGTAGACAATGCAGAGAACTGACAAGTCCACGTGAGGCACAAGTACAGGGTTAACCGAAGGACTCCTTTTTCACTAATTCAAGCAAAGATTAAATATGGAAGAAATGAATACTTGACACCATTTCATATCCGCTCCCTTACACTCAGGCAGATGTGGGCCCCCGCTTGCCAGAATTGATAATTTACGTACAAATTCTTGAGAAAATGAGTTCCGCGCTAGGATTATATCGCATTTTGATTTTAGTCATGATGGATGATATGAAACTTTGAAAAAAATTAAATCTGCTCTAAATACGTAGAGTTGGCATACACACACGTGCTTCTCTTGAGAGTCTGGGGAGAGACAAAGGAGAATATTGTATTTGCTGGAGCAAATTAGAAAACGCTCTCAAGTGTTTCATACTTGCTTTCTCTTGCTGGTGATGGAGTGGTGCCCTAGCTTGATGACGATGTGTCCCAATATTTGCTCAGAACACAACAGAACACAGAAAGCAACCCCAAATACATGGGATATAGTCTACAGGAAAACGAGAAATTGAGTAAAAGGATCAACTCTTAAGCTGGAGCATGAATTCATCGAGGCATGTTTGTGAGGCCTAGACCTCGCCACTCGTGATCACGGCTGTGATGAGTGTCGGCTCAAGTTAAACCGATATTTTCAAATTTACATACATTTGGAAATGTGATTATATTCCCCAGTGGATTTCCTCCACAAGGGCAATGAGAGGAAAGGGGAGGATTTCACGGGAAGGGATACAGGAAAAATCTTTGCATTTCATGGGGATGAATGACTGAATAAATTTTGACTTTGGGATGGTTGAAGTGGTCAAGGAAAGGCAAAATGTGATCAAACTCCAATTTGGGTCGAGTTGGGACCCTTGGCATAGATCCGCAAAGTTTAACTGGTCTCTATGGAAAAAATGTATGTACCTATGTGTAATCTGGTTCAAGTTCCCAAAACACACTTTTTGTTCATGCATTGTGATTGAAGATTTTTTTGACGAAAGCTCAATGTTAAACTATGCGGTTTATTAGTTTATATAATTTCAAATGGCAAATACTCCAAGAATGTGACCTATGAGTATTCAGACCTTAGGAACTCTAAAACTTAAATTCGTGGTTTTGTCCGCAATTAAAAATCATCATATTACAGTATTAAAATCCTTGACAAACGTCATTCTTGCCTTTTCTTTTTTTGAAAAAATCTAGCCTAATTTTTAGCATAAAACATCAATTTTGTTCCGGCAAATGTCATATACACATATGCAGTCCGGCGCAAGTGTTTTTTCTACTTTCTCCGTCTGCAAAAGAGTTACCCAAAGCCATTTTGAAATATTTACAAGTGGAAATCCCACTCTGGCCATATTCTCCACCAGTCAACAGTTGGTCTCCAGCTGAAATTAAAGGTAGTTTGGGGTTTTCCCAACGTGAAACAAATGAACTGCCTCCAGATATTAATTATTAAGGCAATATCGACTTTGTAATATGAATCCGGTATCTGATGAACTACTCCATGGTTTCAGCGAGACTACAAAAAGAATCGAAAAATAGGCGTAGTTTGTCCACATGCCTACATTCTTACACACACAGTAAAGCTGAACTTTGTACAATCTATAATACGGAGAAAAGAGAAAATATTTGATTGCGCTCGCAACCACACGGGCCTCGACCCATCGCAGTGGAGCACCTCGCTTCCTCGTTAAGTTCACCTTTTCCGAATCGCGATAAGGAGTTCGAGTCACAGGGAAAGCGTGTGGTGTGCAAAGGATGTAAAATTAAGTCTTCAGAACAAGGCAAAATCTTGTTTTCCCTTGTTCTACTTCCGACCTGCTTTCCTCATTTCAGCCACCCACCGCAGCACAAAATCCCGGGAAGCGTATGCTTAGAATGCAGTGCACATCTCTGTGAGTTATTTCCCTTTGTCATATAACTTTGTGTTTACAATTTAGCTCAGGAAAACTTTCCTAATATGCATAATAGTTTCAGCTTCGGTTTTCCAGAGATCAAAATTAAGTGTTTTTTTCCTTTCGAAGTAAGAGCATAATCGTAGAAATACCTTTGTGTACAGATTTTGAGATGATGTAGGCATACTCCCCGCATCCACATCTTCCTTCCCATCATTACTTTACACTTAAACGAGCTAAGAAAAAAGTTTTGCTTGCGACATGGACTTGATCTGATCATCAGAAAAAAAACGCTGGTTGAAATCCTTACATCAGGAAGAAGTACATTATGGAAAAACTAATTTAGACTTTTCCTTTTTTACTTGGAGGAAAAAAATGGAAAAACATAAGGAGCATATGAATGCCACACGTTTGCATGAAAACTTTTGAAAAAAGAAAAGAACTTTTCAAATTTTCCACTACGTGTACATACACACTTAGATGTAGCCTCCTCAGCCCTCATCTTTGCTACCAGTGGAATGCCTTCCTCTTGCCCAACAACGCTTCTCATAACACTGTTTTTCTTCAATTTCAAGTGCGCTTTTTGAGCGAAGAAAGTGTTGCTGTAGAACACAAAATAATATTGTGGAATGAGTGTAGCTTGTGGCATTTCATAATGACAGACATGAATATTCCTACTTTCGCAACTTTCGCTTCAATGTTCAAGGAGATGAACGATGGTAGTTTAAAATCACCCGCAAGACCCGAGATCAGTGAANCTTTCGCAACTTTCGCTTCAATGTTCAAGGAGATGAACGATGGTAGTTTAAAATCACCCGCAAGACCCGAGATCAGTGAACCTCATTATTATTATTATTATATGCTGTTGTGTAAGTACATTCTGTTGAGCCTGCAGATTTAAACGTATAAAGATATAACGATCACGACATGAGGCAATGGAGTAAAACAGGGACGGGAGTGAGTGACACTTTTGACGACATGATTTTTTTTCTATTGGCATATCATTTATTATTTCAATTGTAACAGAAACGTGCTGAAATTGAAGACAACTTGTATTGGCAACGTCAGTTCTGAATACGTTTTCCAACTGAATATAGAAAAAAAAATCTGCAGGCTTTGAGACTGTGCATACAGATGTGCTCTCCTCACCTAAGTATATTAAGTAAGTTTTGGAGTTGGAACCCAGATGCAATTTTTGATCTCCAATCATCTTTGTTCTTATCTCTGAGACTGGCAGAGTGTTGACTACGTTCCGAAGCGAATCGATGAGAGGATAACGACTTTTATCTGGGCTTTTAATGACTGCCATATAAAAGGCAAAAATAAAGTATGCCTACGGACGGAGACGACGTCATAATCTGGCAGTCATGCTCTTCCCAAAAGAATTTCTCAATTAACCGGGGAAATAAAAGAGGCTCATAAACTATCTGTGTACGCGCAAATTTTTGATCATACAGAGAAAAGATGTTAGTTGCAGATCGGAAGAGAGCTTCAGCTGCTTTCGAAACCTCACTCAACCAAACAAAGTCTCACGTATTGACACATCCCATGCGTAAGCTCACATTATTCACGAGGAAGTTGATTACAGCAAAGTTGCGAAATAAAGTTGTGTTCCAGGCGTTCGTATCAACTTGGCGTGGAAAGTGGAAGGAAATCACCTGTGCCTTGGCACAGTTGGAAGGATAGATTTTACAGCTTTTTACGCTCACAATCCGTTCAAAAGGAGAAAACTGTTGAGTGACATTAGTGTCATTAAAAGAAGTGCTGGAATCTGCACAAAATTAGATACGGTAAATGCCAGTTTGGGTACCTGCGAGTACAACAATCAAAGGTTGGGGCATTGCAAGAAAAGTGTATGCTGCTGTACATACACTGCTGCTTTTGGTCGTTTCAGGCATTTTTGAACAATTGAGTGGAAATAATGCTTCGAGGGAAACAAAGTAACTCTACTTAAAAAGTCGTTAAGAGTGATGTAAAATTTCGAAGGTCGCAGCATTAAAGGGCTTCTGGGACTATTTAGTGCAACGTGGAGATGAGATGTGAAATAGGCATAATTTGTTTAGTGAACCGTATGATTACATCACACTTCCAGCTCGTCTCTGTCTTTTCTCCTGAAAGGCATGCATCGAAACAAGGTGCCTCATTTTACTTTACCCTTTAAATTCCACCTATCTCGTCTCCCATTCTTGAGTCTGTTCTGTGAGTTTATCTGGAAAAATGCTAAATGCTGCAGTACTCGCTTCCCACCGTTTCAATTTATTCCTGACCGAAGTCTAGTTTCTTCATACTTTTTATTGCTTTAAAGTCTTTTAAGAGTAGTACTAAAAGCACAACCGACTTGACATTTATGCAAACTTCTCTGAGGAATTCCTAATTTCCATAATATTGCTGTAATAATTACGCTCTTACTTATTTATATGGGGTATATTAGTATTCATACATTCATTTTTTCATGAAAATTATGGAAATCAGGTAGACACATGAGAGCCACATTAAGCGCAAAGCTTCATATTTCACGAGCATGCTCCTGACTTTCATACCTAATACGTATAAGAGTGGGGAAGGAAGGTGGATAAATTATATTATGTTGATTTCCCCCAAGAGGTGTATCACATTTTTTAATCTATTTTCTCTCTCCCGTTTGCGCACACTTTTGCATAACCTTTTGCTGGGAAATGAAAACATGTCCTTCAAGTTTGAGACATTTGTGAACGTGATATAAGATGTGTAATTGACACATCTTACATCTTGTATGCGTCTAACAAGTTTCACAAAAATCAGAGGAAAACACAAAATGACAGAAAAGAACACAAGTAAAAAATGGGCTCACATTTCTTCCTTCCTCGTAATACAGGTTAACTTACATATGATTGTATTGTATTGTGAGGTATGGTATTAAGACTTCAGGTGTAATGGGGAAGACTCACTTTCACCATCGCAATGTTTATTCTGGGAAAGCAGAATTGAGAAAGCTACCTCACCACATATTCATATCACCACACAACAGACAAATTCAATGGAAGACATTACCACGCTGTTAAACAGAAAATAATGGTTTCAGGTTAAAAAAGTAAATACCTCGACATCGGTTCATACGTATACATACGTTTCCATTTTTACCAAAAAAAACAACCGAGACAAGGTTTTCCTTCTTTCAGTGACATCACCATTTTTTTGCGTTTTGAGATCGACTGCTTTTTTTGGCACACCTTCACCAGACATTTGAAGTTTGCTTGAGGAATTTGTAAAACAAGCTTCGTATATACATAGCAGTGCCGGTGAAAGTGTCGTAGGTTGTGTCGCACAGCGGGAACGCTTTTTCGGGAAATTCCTGTCGCCGTAGGATGGAACGGAGTTTTGATTAGAAAGTTTGATTAGATGGAGGAAATCAACTTTGAGTATGCCATAGCGGCTCGTGGCACTCTTCTCTGACAGAAGAAATTACGCGAAAACCCAATATCTCGCATTCCTTTCTTTGAACAATCTCGGGACTTTTATTAATTTTTTGAAAAGTTCATTTCGTGTTTAATCTTTTGTTATAAACATGTGTAACCTATGATTGTTTAAAATTACGGGTTATTTACATGCTTAGTTTGTGTAATCAAGAAACCAATATAAGCCAGTAATTAACAAGATATCGTACATTATGACAGCACATTTCTCGATTACTTCGAGTGCACCGCATTTTCATTATTATTTGGAACAACAAAGTATACCTACAATATTCAAAATGCAAAACAGCAACTTTTTTTAATCTCAACTCATTATTTCCCATTCTTGCATCTCTGTGCCCTTCATAAACTATCGAGTTTTGATATTGGAAAAAGAGGAAATTATGTTTTTTTTTCCACCAGATGAGCTGACAACATCAAATGAAACGCATTAGTGTATGATTGGAGCACTCACTTATTATCTTGAATTTTGTATATTGGCATTAGCCACAGCACATTTTTCGTTTTATTTGTTATCAGCCAAAATTCTGCATCTCGTTTCGTGAAAGTAGCTGTTTGACCGTGTCTAGGGCGAACGAGGAAGTGAGTTATAGAGTCATGAGTATTATGAATCATGACTTACAACTTATGAAACTGAGTTTAATTTGCAAGTAAAATCTCTGAAATGTGTACGCGTCACTATGAATTTTGCAAAATGAGTTCCATGTAGGTGTAGCAAATAAATTGCAAAACTGAATTTGTGGAACAGAATGTTGCTGATTCATTTTACAAGGTTCAGTGGATGATGTATCTGTACTTCATCTTACAAGATAGGTTTTTCATATGCGGAACAAGCTATGCAGTTTTGCTGCGATGTAAAAGCTTGGTAAATTAGCGCTAGACGAGAAAAGAGTAAGACAGCAAGTCTTGTATCAAAGTAGGCAGCTAAGCGATTGAAATCAGCTAATTTAAAAAGATTGCATCACTATTAATTATTATCAGCATTCAATTATTTTCAATTCATTGAAAAAAATTAACAGAAGGAAATTCATTTAAATTTTCCATTTACCCAGCAAAGCACAGGTGAACCACGACTTTTGCATCACGTCGACAATCAAGCAGTTCCACCATCCTGAACACTTTTCTTGTAGACTAAACTACATAATCTATGTAACACCCCTGTAACATATGGGTGCCACGCGAGACCATCACAGAAATTAGATTTGACTGTACAACTTGTTTCCACCATTCTCTCTCTCTCTCTCTGGTAGCAAATTTATTACTGGAGAAAATGGAAAGTTTGCCATTCAAAGGTCAAAACTTGTTTGCAAAAAGTGCAATCCAACTCTATACATCATGAAATGCTAGAAGGAATTCTTCTTTTTTTAAAGAGGAAAAAAGTTGAAATCTTGAGTGAGTTATTATACTACATCCACAAATCACATCGCACATCCATCAACATACTTTTTTCCTTCACGTAGATACAACATATGGCGAAGAAAAAAAATGTGCATACATCAACTGATTTGAGTCGATCAATGACCTCGTTGAGAAAATCCTAGTGTAATCCAGCATTAATGAATTGTTTCATACAGCGCAAACCTGCTAATTTGGATACGAACCAGGATTACACATTTATTCAGAATTGGATTGGTGGCGGATTGTGTGATCTATGCTCGTGCAGGTCTTATATCCACTTCATCAAGTAGAAATAATGAACAGTTTCCTTCACTCCGGTTTATTGGAGCACAAAACACACACGCCACATCCATTTCTCGCTGCACCTATAAACCATCAATACGGCATAAATTATTCAATAAATATTAAATCCCGTGTTTTGCGTGTACAACTCTCGTGGGGCTTTTGGAAAATGGGCTTTGTTCTTCTTTCCGTCTATTCGAAATACCATCCTCGACTATACAGATTATAGCTGGGAAGAGGTAAGAAGCTTATCTGTGGAGTGAGTCTCGCGTGACCGCCACACTCTTTCATATTATTATGCTTTCTGCAAGTCCACACAAGACAAATGAATGCAAGGCACACATTGCATAAGGCCCATGTATTATGTATACGAGGAACGAAGACAATGTCTGAAGCTGAAACAATGCTGTCGTCGGCGAAACTCTGAGGATGAGCGGGATTCCCCTTAGAAATCAGTAGTTTTCGTGGAACCTCCAATTTCATTACATATTTTTGGCAGGAAGGATTAGAGTGTGAGTGGATGTGGAGAAATAGTGTCATCTGTAATTATTATTGCCATCCCCATTATTGAGGACGACCACAATTCCCTTTCCCATTCATTATGGGACGGCTTGGGTGTAATTGTGAAGTGAGATAGTAATCAAAACGTGCTCTCTTCCATTCAGACGAAGTGTGAAACTCATATTACGGAATTGTCTTGGAAGGGAGAGATTGTCATCGTAAGAAAGAAACTACATTTTTTTCTCCTCCGAACTTCCTAATTGTCATCGTCATTACACATTTTGGACGAAGCACGAGAATGGAATTTTCTCCTACACGATGTTGTTTAATACGTGATGATATTGCAACAATAAACACGCTATTACCACTCATTTCCCCGGAAAGAATGGGAGGAAAAGTGCTATCCAAGTTGTAAGGCCATTACGCTCACTGACAACCATATAAAATATAATCGTGGTAATGGTAATGACTGGTCATCCTCCTTCTCATCCATATTGCAAAGTTACAATAACCTTTTTCAGACGAAAGGGAGAAAAAAACGCAACAAAAAAGCCACATTTTTTAATAGCTCGTAAAGTCGAAAACGACACATTTCCCCGGAAATTTATGGTTCTTTTAGTTCAAATTTGTGGAGTAGTAAAAAACAACATGGTGAAAACGTACGGGAAAATAGTTTTTGTTCCCCGTTTTGTCTAACTTTTTTCCCTCCTTTCTCCGAAAGCACAACAGTTTTTTTCTCATGTTACAAAAACCAAATACGACCCTCATATGTACATATCCTCTCCTGTAACAATAAAATAGCTGGGAGGAAATAGAAAGTCACGTAACGAAAGTGCAAGAATGTCGCTATGGAAAAAAATCAAAGTAAAATGGCATGTATCCTCTTACTTTTTTTTGGCTCGTTTTCTTTCTCCCACTTTTATATTTTTGGTCTAGTCAATGTCAGCAGATTTTGGATGGGCAAGTTTTTCCTATACACCCACAAAAAATCTCTCCATATTTTGAAATGATGATCTTGATGGTGGCTACACGGTGTGGTCTTCTCTCTCTCTCTTTATAGTCATTGGCATATTCTAGTCTGGTGATGCGGTTTCCAGCTCTTTTGGCAAGGAGAGGGAGAGATTGACTCGGGCAAAAGAAGCTGAAAGTATTAATGCATGGATTCTACATCTCCTTTTGTTTTGTTCTCTCCTTCAGGGTAAATAAACTATCGCGTGGATCCCAGCCCACATCTGGGGAAAAGGAGGTAAAGCCTTTGGAGTAGATGATTACGAAGATAATGCTGCTTGATCATAGATCCAAGGTAAGATTTTTTTATATTTTTCTTGAGTAGCTTTTTTCCCTTTCTCCTTCGTTAGCTGGCTTATTAAGTGGTCGAGGCCAGTCGAGTGAACAAAGTCTTTATAGGTATGTACATGTTTTTGGACTGCACTGGTCCATTATTTTCTTGGGAGAGGACTAGAAAAAATAATAGCTGAAGGGGAAAAAGGCATGTATGGAAGGAAGGGGAGCCTTATCCCACTTTTACGAGAAAGCCTCTGTTTGTCCCAAAGTTTTTGAACAAGGTGGACAGGTGTTTTGGGAAGTTTGCTTTGCCCTTGGCGTGGTACACTGTCGGTGGAACGTTGGGCCATCTTAGCAGAGAAGAAAAAAGGGATTGGAGGAAGTAATACGTTGTTTTCCCTCTTTTATCCGCACGCACATTTGTAATCATGCCGCCCTGTCAATTCTCTGACATGTCGGGAGACAAGGATACCCGCGATTGAGACTGTTTCACTCCCACAATAAATAACATTGAGGAGTTGGAGTCAAGCTAGGGAATTGCCAAAAAAATAACTTTCTCTTGCTTACATACAAGTCAGTTGGAATGCTTAATTTTTCGACTTTGCTGGAAACACTCACAGCGAGTCTTGATAAATTAAAATGGGGAGAGAAAGAATAGGCAGCTTTCACGACGTTTTCTAATTAGTCAGGTCACAGCTCCCGATGAAAAATTATGAGAGGGAGAAATAGATTTACGGGGAAAAGTCTAAAAAAACACGTCATACAAAAGAGAATTGGGCTTTTGTACATTGTCACCGTCACCGTCTTGTGGGAAAGGTATGTGGGAAATAAATCCATTGAAAGAATAAAAAATCCCCTGTTTTTGTGCTGATACAATGAAGAAAAGGGGGGAAAACTTGGCTCAAAAGAGAAATTAGCTTAGTAAGGCTCAAAGTTCAGGTTCAAAACTGGCAAAGAGTAATAACATTTGCCCTGTTTTATGCTAGACTAAGGACTAACTTTTTAAATTGAATGCTGACTTACAATGGAAATAATCCACCCTTTCCCAGAAAAGAATGAACTTTGTTCAGAATTGACGACCCCAATTAATTCTTAATTTGCGCACGTTTCTCTTCTCCGTCCTAATGGATTCTTTCGATATTCCACTAATATAGTATTTGGCTTGAGAGAGATTTGCATATTATAGATTTTACAGATTAGCTATAGCTTTTTACAGTTCACATCAATTCCATTTTTTAGAGTTGAAAAGCAAAGTCGTCTTTTTCTTCGTTCCCTTCACACTTTTAATTTTATCAGAATATTAATGGTGTCATGGAGAAATGAGGTAGCGGAAGGTAAAGAGAAAGAAGGCATTTCACAAGAACTCGCTATGTATTCCTGCTCTGAATGGGAGCCAATTAGAAAGTTTGTAATTTCCCGATTCATTCTTTTCAGTTGGTGGAAGGATTACGCAAAGCGAAGGTTTTGAGAGCAAACTCGTTGCGGTGTTGTAGAGACCGCAGGGTAAGCCATAAAATATTGATATAGCTTTACACTCCTTCCCTTTCAAAATAAAAGTCTTCAAGAGTTTTAGCTCAAGTTACACATTTTTCTTAGAATTCGCGAAATCGTGCTTCTTCTCAAAACACGTTACACCCTTTTAAACAGATTGGTGTGTGTGCCTTTTTGTTCAGCTGAAAATCGCCGGCTGGTTGGAGGTTGGATTTGCATACTGCTCCTTTCTGCGTCCCAAAACAAGGAGTTTCATGTTTCCTCCGTATCTCCTTTCATTCGTTAAAAATGAAAAGTTACAATTTTCCTGCTGATATCCGATAAAAAAAGAACAAAAACGCAGGATGTGGGGAGAACAAACTAGCTATTATATTTCATATCTGAAGCTTAAGTAAACCAACTTTCTCTGTCATCATCATATATTTCCACCAGTTCGATCACGACAGAACGATTTTGTTTTCCCTGTGCTTGCACAATATTGACTTGGCAACGAGAAATGCTCAACTCTAAATATTTGAAGAAAGCCCATCAAATTGCATTCACTTTTTCGTCTCTCTTCTTGCTGCCGCTAACAAATAAAATACAATAAAAATATTAATAAAAAGTTTCATTTTTTGTGCAGATGAGATGGTAACTGTAACGATTCCGGCGGTCATAGATATAATTGTGTTTCCAGCTTGACCTTCTTTCCCACATTAAAATACCATTTTTAACTTTGGCTATGAAAATAAAAAAGTCTTTTTTCCTGGTGGCAGTATCGGAGAAAGTTGCTTGATAGGCGTTTCCTCGTCTGCCCAATACCGACTGGATTTCCACACTAACCTTTCTTCGTGCCAAATTATTAACAAAGTCCTTCTTCTTTCTCTCTCGTGTGAACTGAAGGCAGCAAATTTGGCAAAATGGAGCTCCATGAAAACTGCCGAGCTGCGTTGTATTTTTCCAGCTCGTCAATTAAAAGGGGAGTATTGGACCCCTTTGGGAAAATGGTAGTGTGCTGTACTGCATATAATTACGGTGTGAATAACTCACGTGTGCCTCCACACATGCACAACTAGCTTTTCTTAATCCAGTTTTAGAAACTAGTTCAACAAAATACACTTTCAACATCACCATTAATTTTTGGGTGTATTGGCACTGTTTCATATATTTACCCAAGCGTTTCCTCCAAGCAGTCAGCTCCGCCGCCCAAAATCTTCCAATCTAATCATTTTTGTTGGGTAATTTTTTTTGAACTTGTTCACCCTTCGGCAAACTTGCTGATTGTGTTCTCTAGTTTGATGGAAGTCTTTGTAATTCCTTTGTTCTTTCTTGCTACCACATCGAGTTTAAAATTACAGTGTGTGCGGCTGTGACTGCTTCAATTCTGAACCAATTGTTAGCATTTTGCTGGAAGTCAAAGTAGAGATCGTACAAAAGTCAGTACGGTTCGAAGAATGTAAGTAGGTATTAAGTATATGAAAGTTTTCATTTTATGTTATATTTTATTTGCTCAATCAATTCTCAACATTTTCAAGTTACTCTTGGATGACTAAAGTAAATAGAGAAGTGACTTCACAAAAAAAGATTTCCTTCCATCTGGTGAACTAATAGATGTACAAGGGCAACTTGGACTTCGTGCAATTGTTGAAAATAAAAAAAACTTCCTTTGCTCCACATTCTCCTCCAGCTTCACCCACTTTCCACAGGGAAAAGCAGAGCAAAACGTGACTCGACAAGGATGCGTTTCAAATGGCTTTTCCGCCATTTTCTCGGAATGCAACATTGCACAAAAGGAATTTCAGTGTGTTGGCTTTTGTCGTTGAAGAGGAGAAAAAAGACTCCGTGTTTCAGTTTCCAAGGGAAGACTACAGCAGCCAACATTTCAAAAAAACACAAATAGTTGCCTCTTTCAGTAAGAGAAGATGTATGTAATGAGAGCTTCTTTATAGGACGGAGGGAGGTTTCAAGGATGTCGGGAGACACCCCCTCATCTGAATTTCTCATTAATTACATTGTTACATTACTGTGGTGGTAGGTAACCCGAGAC
>JAHZMY010001775.1:0-20143 GCA_027743915.1 Seira sanloemensis | reverse complement strand
CCATATCGTACCGTAAACAATGAAAAACAGGAATAGTGTCTAAGCAGTTCGTAGTATTCTTCTTCCTCTATTTTCTCCTTTTCTACTGCAGCACAAGACTCTTCCTGCACATCTGTACTTGAGCCCATGCTCACTTTATTTATTTCCGAGAATGCCAATACTCGCGTAGTCTCAGTGAAACCATTTTTTCCTCTGGTTTGGATCGTTTTCAACTCTTCGCTCTTTATGAAAGCTCAACGTATATGAATATTTCAAATAGTTCGCGTGACCTCATGCTTACAGGAAAAAATGTCGTTAGCACTGCACTACTACTATTACGCTGATGACACTGGTAAATGCTAGAAAAATAATCTCTATTTATAAATGAACGCAAGTTGCACGCACATTTTTTTCTAAAGCTTTTGGCTCATGAATAGTAATTGTATCTGCACGCATTCGTTATGTACTTTATGTAGATGAATGAAGGTATGAGCATTACACAAGTTCATTTCGTTTCATTTTAACATCGGTTGCTTTTATTTAATTGGGAAGTTATTAGGAACATGGAATTTTGTATATCTGGACGAGCAAACTTGATTCCTTTTTTAAAAAAACCTATTTGTCCAAGAAATAAATGCATGTACATATCTTTTCGATTTAATGAAGCAAGAATTGAACATGCCCTCAAGCTGGGCAGATTTTGCTAGTATTCGTCTCTTTTTTCTTGAGAAAATGTCAAGAAAAAGCAGGAAGAATAATACCATGTCGTATAAAGCATCTTATAAGTATTTCCGTATCATGATCTACTGTACCAGGAAAGAAGCTGTACAATGAAAATTGTCCTTTGGGACTGCTGCTACGAGATTTTGTGGGGGATACGAAAAAAGGTGAAAATAATAATATATTCGGGTATTATGTCGGAGAATGATAGAAAAATGCTTTGATGTATTGCAGGTAAAATTTTTTATTACAACCGAAATAAAGTGAGAAACAGCTGCTGCCATATTACCCATGAATCATGCATCCGCCTACATCGATACCGTGCCGGATAGATAGGAACTTTCACGGAGAGGAGGAAGTGAAAAATTCGTAATAAAGGCAGACAACAGCAGCTAAAACAAGAGAGGAATTTATGTATTAGGTCATACTTTTTCAATGAGAAATGGCCATAGAGAGCATACTTTTTCAACGGAAAGTCAAGTGAAGTGAAAATCTCACAAAAATACACATGTTCCCAGCCACACGTGGAGGGCAGGCCTGCGAGTTGGAAAAATCAATTAAATACTTTCGCTTGAATGTCAAAGCCCCTTTCCGTTTTTTCTATCATTTTTTCCTTCGCATACAGAATCCCAATGAACCTCTTATAATTTGAAGTAAGACTCTGTTGATTCTTGACGAAAGGAATTATTTTCTGGTGTTCTACAGCCGAATGTTTTGTGAAATTCTGGATGCTAAGTAAAATGTTTTACATGCTATAGACCATAGATATTCGCCAGGGAATATATGCAATGTAATATGCATTGTACGTAACCTTTTTCCGCAATGAATTTCATGTAACTTTCTTTTATGAACTTTCACTTTTCTTGAGTGGAATATTGAAAAAAATTTGAAATGTCGCCAGAGTCGAGTGAGTGAAAGCAACAGCTCAAAAAAGTGCATAGGTATCACCATCCATCAGCTTGAAGTAAAGGGAAGCTAAGCCTATTCCATTTCCATGCTCCGCTTCCTCCAGGATCAATAAAGCCATAAACTATGTAATCAATTTAAGGAATGTCAATTTTTCCTGGGGTTCATGTGTTGCTCTTATTCTGGAGAAGTGAGCAGAAGAGAATGGTAAAAATAATGCTGAAAGAATAGAGACCACTTGAGATGAGAATCTACATCTATTTATGTACATATAGATATGAGCATTGTGTAGGTAAACACAAAAAAAACAAGTAAAATTTTAGTTCTCAAAACGAGAACTCTCTGAGGAAGCATGTAACCATTGTTTTTACACTCGGCACCTACAAGAAGAAATACAAAAAGATAATATTGTTCCTTTCCTGTAACACACAGATGAATAAATATACATTTTAAGAGGAAATAAAAAAGAAAACTCTTCCCAGCCTTGTCCCTGTCTTTCAAGGAGTGGCATACCTACATATATTCGCTCCCAAGAAATTATTAATTGCTAGTGAGACACCTCTTGAATTTCAAGAGATTTACTACGACAAAGCACGGAAGTTGTGAGGCATGAGAGTGAGGTAGACATTCTCCCATGAAACACAACTCAGGACCACAAAGAATGTAAGCTGGCGGTAAAACGTTCAAATAAATATCAGCTTAACTTTTGAAAATTGCATGTTTAAATGTGAGCATAATGCCATTTATATTGTAATTCTCACCTCCATGTTTTTAATCTCTCCTTTCACCGCATCTCAACATGACCATGATGAAAGAAAAATTGTGGAAAAAACAAGCTTTGCTCGTTCGTAATAAACTTGTATAAAATAGAGCTCGGAGGAGAATACAGTTTCACAAAAAGGCTTACAGAAATTAAAGCACAGAAAGCAAATGTTAAATTTTGTGCTCCTGATTTACGGTGTGTATTGCCCAAGGACTTCCGTGGTGTCACTTTGGAGGAATTTGTCAATCTATCAGGCTAGCTAGATGCTTTTGGATTTGCAAACAAGGAATGTATATTTCTTGTACGTGAGACAGCTAAATACTTATGTATATATAAAGAACTCGTTGTCGTCTTGCGACTGTGAGCGTATAATTTAATAATAAAGTTAAAAGTAATATTCGAAACTAGCAAACCGATCTTGGGCAACCCCGAGGAAAATATTTTTCCTGCAAATCCCAATACCTTTACGATTCCTCAAAACCCTCCTGCTATACAATATTGAAACTTCTAGACCTTATTGCACATCTACATACGTTCTAAGAGTTTTCGAATGACACCTAAATCACTTCCCTTGTAAAATTTTGCTCCTGGTTGTCATAGCAACGCGAAGAATTACATTGTTATAACAGATGCATGTTAAGAGTAATGTCAACTTTAAATTCAATGTGTTAGATGCAAATACCAACCTTTCCTCCATTCCCTCCAACCCTACTTTTAAAATCAAAATCTAAGCTTATAAAAAAATCTACCTCCCAAGATCTTTCGAATGACACCTCAACCACTTCCCTACTCAAGGCCGCTGAAAAGTTTTAGCTGTTAAGATTCAGCGTATTATATAATAGATTACTTCTTACAAATTGTATTGGCATGCTTTTGGTTAAAGAACGAGCTTATTCCTGAGCCAAATGTTTCTGATATTTATACTGTGCAAGTATTATACTTTATACTCGTTCCTTTCTAATACTAAGCTGGAAAACATTTAAAACGAAGACGAGACGATATCTTTCAGTTTGGATTTAATTTAATATTCAATTATTCACAAAACTCAAGGCATTGTAAAATGTTTATCAATACTTTTTTACGTTTAAAACTAAACTTAAATTAATCAAACTTTTCATCAGGATAGTTCTTCCACCTATAGTCACATCTTTAATTGCATTTCCGGTTTTGCAACATTAGATTATAATTTTCCATACTGCTTTTAAACAATTGCCATTTTTAATCTTTTAATATGTTTGACGCACACATAAAGCATTTTTCAAATTGAGACAGATACTACTAGCCATGTGTCAAAGACAGTTTTTTTGACATTCTTGGAAAGAGCGTGTGATAATTTTCTATAAAACATGAGAGCCAACAAACATTATCTTCAATTCGGATCCCAAAATACTAGGCAGCGCAATATTTATCTTTATGTGAACATTGTAATTTTTTGACATGCACTGATGGAGCAAAAAAGTTCCATGACATAGCCATAATTTTCCTTTCAGAACCTGATTAGTTTTGTTAATCTTTTAAAGAAGAAAAGTTTTAACTTTCTGAAGAGTTTGGGATTTCGAAAGTTTATGATTAATATAAATTCATTATAGATATTATGAAGACCCACTATGTATTTCATAGTAGAATTGCTCTGATAGGGCAAAAAAAGTTTTGTACAATGGATTTCCTCTCAAAGGCTTGCTATCGAATCAAGTTTTGGAAACAAATCTTGAAGAAGACATGGAAAGAGATTCATTTTCTTGGCCTGATTTTCCATTCTTTGGATCACGCCATTTGACATGAAAGAACTCATCAAGAAACACGAAAGACAATAGAAAATAAGCAAAAGTTTGTTAATCGAAAAACCACAAAGAAGTACACAATAGGAGAAAAAAGGTTGGGCATGAAAACTGTATGAAGAAGTATAATTACCTATTCAATTAGATTAAGAAGAATAGAATTAATGATTCACTCAAGTCATATTGCGACGGGGAAAAGGGGAGAAAATTCTTCTTGGAAAAGAGGAATTCGATGCATGCGCCAGTCCGTCAAATGGCGTGTGTTGTTGTGCGTCGACTTCGCAGAAATAATATGATGAAATTGCATTTGATGGTGATGAAATAATTTTGATATAAAGAGAACAACAGAAATCGCTTTGATTTCCACTCTTTGCACTCTGAGAGAAAGTAAAGAGAAAGGTTATATGTGAGTGTGAGTGGACCGAGGTTGGATAATGTCCCAGTGGAAATAAAAGACCTGATTTAGGAACAGGGGAATGTCCAAAGAAGCCTTTATTCCTCCTCTGAATGTTTTCAGAGAAAGCGGAGAATAAATATAGTGGGCACAGATTTATAAAAGGAAAATTTATGGAGCATTAGACCCAACAGGTTTTATTGACAGCTTTTATATTTCTCCTCTGAATGCTTTCAGAGAAAGCGGAGAATAAATATAGTGGGCACAGATTTATAAAAGGAAAATTTATGGAGCATTAGACCCAACAGGTTTTATTGACAGCTTTTATATTATTTACTGGAATTGGCCGTGTTTCAAGATATTTTTGGATATTTTGTTTTCCTCGGAAAAAAGTTGTAAACAAAACGAAGAAAAAGTGTACGCGTGAATGTAAAAATGTGGAAACAGCTTGATCTGTCTGTAGACGTGGGGAGGTTAAACTTGGCTTCCAGGTAAATACGGAAGTTCAAAGTTGTGACTGAGAATTATGTAAAAAAATCCAAGAGGAGGATATTTGTTCAGCTGCACACTCTCTACGCAAATTGAAAACAGGGAATGTAAATAAGACGGAGCAAAATCTTTTCAACAATTCTAGTAAATACATATTTGTAATTGTGATTTTTCAAGCGTCAATCAAACCCACAACAAGTCTACGAATTACATACTTTCCGTTTACTTAGGCAAATCGAATCTGAATCTCTTTCAACACACAGCCAGCAGCAGCACAGACTTTTTCCACGACCATTTTGCGATCAATTATTCTCTCAAATTCAACCTGTCATAAATATAATGCTGTTTTGCCGTACACCATGGCTCGAATTCAATCAAGAATTACGTCACAATACTATGTATACCGAAGCAAAATCAGTGTTCAACTCCATTTTCTCAGCACTCTTTCTCTTCTAAGGCAATGCTGCATTTTGACCTTATTTACTAAGCTAAAATTAAATTTTGTATGATGTAATTCAGAATATACGTATATAAAACGCGTAACTTTCAAACAAATGCTTTATGTTCTTTTGTTCCTGGCAAATTGACTCATTCTGTTAATATAAAACAGCATTTATTAGCGTATAAAATCTCGCATCTGTGTAAGAACCTATGTCGTCATTGAACCATGACCTGCCTCTTTGCATCCAAATTGAGAGCGTATTAACCTTGCAGAGTACAAGTTTAAGCTGCCACTCCTTTCTTATTAGAGCTATAATTTACGATGTTCAATTATCTCGACATAATTCTAAAATGACTTCCATTCTTGCACACAGCTTCAGTGATATTTATGAAGTCTACGCGTTGTACGAGTAGTGAACTTTCTTTCGTCTTCCAGGAAGTTTCATTTTCCCCTTCCACACATGACTTTCCCCATTTTCTTCTCATGAATCAAGTGCGAGAGAAAAGTGTCAGGCAGTCTAATCAAAATCTCTCTCTCTCTCTCTCTCTCTCCTGTATCAAGACTTGCAAATTTTCTCCATTGTAATCACTCCATATATTTTACTTGATCCCTAGGAAAAAGCAATTTTCTCCGTGTGGTGCTCCATCCCCAAAAACTTGACAAATGATGCGGAGAGAGGATGCTCCCGCCCTGATGAAAATTCTCATTCAGGACGTAGGCTATACACTAAATGTAGGTAAGGGATATACGTTTCACGGAAGGTGGCCCTGAACTCGTTCTCCTTATTATGCTAGTCACAGAATGAGCAACCAATTACATGAAATTAACGGGAGGAACATATGATTCAAGTGGAGACCATTCATTGTGTCCCTTCAGGCATCACATTTTTTCCAGCACGTCTCTAATATTTACCTAGCTTCGTTTGCTACCAGCCATTGCTTTACTCTCCTTTTCGAGAGAAATGTTAATAAAGAGGAGCGGCAAGGCAACTTTTCTCTGGTTTCATTGCTTCAACCGTTCGATTCGACATGAGCTCGTTTTTGATGCCAAGTTTGATTTTCAAAGGGAGGGTTCACATGTCGGGCTCACAGCTTTTAATTATTAAAAATATTCCGAAATATATATGTAACGGTTTAGTTTTGTTAACGCATCCTTCATATTGCATGAATCCTTACTTGAATTGAATTCTTTGGTCAGTATTCCACTGTAAAATATCTAGTACTTTGTTGTGTAGTAGCGCTTTGAAAGAGTTTTAAAAAATTATCAACATTTTATCTAATTTAGCCAAAATACAAGTTCAGTAAGGAATTAATTTCATTTCATACCACTGTAGCAAAATGTTTATGAATGAGCAATGCAACTCAAAAATTCGCAAGATCCAACTCAGTACATTCTGGCGTGGTTTTTAATTTAAGGTTGTCTGTCTATCCGTGAAATAAATACTGCATTCTTCTGCACCCTCACACAACATACTTAGTCATACTTAAACCGTATGTTACTTTTAATTTCCCATCACACGAGGTTTCTCATTGAAAAATTTGCGAAAATGACATATTTACTCATCCATTCTGTTACTTAGCCGAAGGCTTCATCTTCATTAACCTTAAACAATTCCGCTCATTTTACAGTCCACTCACAAGTTTTTGGGAGCTCTACATCATACCATTGAATCGAGCACCATCAAAAATATTTTCATCAGACAAAGTTTCAGCAATTCAGCATTACAGTAATAAAACTTTCCTAATTTCCCCCACATTTCGAAACAATTTTTTGTATCAGTTTTATAGAGTATCTTGAAGCTCACTCCAAATCAAAATGTTGAAGTTGAAAACAAACACAAAAACTTGGTTACTTCCATTCAATTTCCCACCACTCCAACTATTTCCCCGGGAGGATGTGTGAAGTACCATACAAAGGGAAGAGGAGGCTTTCAAAATTATGCGATGATTTTTATGTTTCCCGGAACGTGAAACAGCACTCTGCAACATAACAGTGTTACCATTTATTTTTTTGGAATTTCATGTAGGAAATGAGCCAAAATGTACACAATGACCATGAACTGGATGGATGGAGAAAGAACCATGAATTTGCCCATTCCCCATAGACACGCTTCGCCATCACTGCAGGGAATTTATTTCCGGCGCAGTTCATAATAGCAAGTTGGTGGTTCCTGGAATGAGATGACTAGTGACCATCCTCAAATAAGTTTACTACTTTGTACTTTTGCTATAAAAATTATTGGGAATCGTTTACAACTTAACGTATAATAACCGTAAATATAAAATGTTCCCGATTAAAGTAAAAGTATGTGCTTTTCCAGAGATCATTTTTTCTCGCTTCCAGAGAAAACTTGCTGTCCACACGAGATGATGATACGATGATCTTCCGGTGACATTATTTCGTACTTTTATTTTTATTACCCAACATATTTCTATTTTTGTAAATACTGCGGGAGTGCCAAAAGCTTTCCACACTTGAATCAATAATAATTCCTATCGAGCCATAATTATTTTAGCTTTGTGTAGTTTGTCTGTTTGTCTGAACTTCAACGTATTACAAGTTTTGAAATGGTGCCCTTTTTTTAGCAGCATGCTTTTTATTAAAAGTTTAGCTTTCACGGGATGTACCTACCTACCGTGGCGTGCTGTGTCTTAAAAATCCCTGACATTTTTTAACAGCGGTGTGGGTACTTGAAAACAAACGAGTCCCGGATAAATGACGTCAATCAAGTACATATTTTAAATTTTTGTTAAATTCAGTGGTAAAGTAACGAAATGTCAAAATAGTTTGGGCAACCGTCTTTAGCTTTACTATTAAGACGTTACGTGCCTCATCATCCTTGCTTTTGAATTCCGTGCTTCTAAAAAGAAAGCACTTTTGCAGAGATAATTGAATGTAAACCGGAATCGTTTTATTCCATTGTTCCAGCGAAAGCTTTTAGCTCTTGATGATTCATGAAAATTTGAGTGAGCCGAAGTAATTATGCGTGTGAAGCTAGAGCTTGGTGTGTCCGGGCTCTACAAGTAAATTGACTCCATTTGAAGACTGACGTCACTCCTCAAATAGTAAGTGCGTAAATAATGCAAACCCACCTAAAACTAAGCCATAAAATCTATCTCTTGCTTTTACCTGCGCATTCAGCCAAATTGTATTAAAAAAGCGGTAAAAATCCACAATAAAATTGAGACATACGAGGGCTTACAACATGCTTCGGTAAAGTTGATGGAGCTTTAAAAACGGCTGCTTGGAACATTAAATCAGAATAAAAGAAAACCTCCTATGACATTTTAGCGAATATCTGGAAAAGTAGGTTAAGGCTTTGGATAAGTTAAAGGGAAAATCACTTTTCTACGCTTACGGCATGACACGAAACTTTGTTATACTTTTGATGCATACAAAACAGGCGTTTTAAAAATTCAAGGAAATAATAGGCTTACAGGAACGTATGATGTGAGTACTTGTGCTAAGACACAAAGAAATGCAAAAGATGATGAAGAAAGTTCAAAAGGAATGGATAATAATGTGGAAAATCCTCCTTGCAGTAGATACTTTGTACCCCACAGTACAAACGTTAAATAAATGTCGTTTCTGGGCAAAGTTGAATTTCAAAACTCACCCTCAAAATTCATAGGATCAACTGATACCATAACCTAAGATTACAGGTTCGTGCCAAATCTTGATCCATATTTATTCCATTTATACTTTGCTGCATTTTTATTAATATTTTACAACAGAAATTGTAATATAAACTCGTTTTATATAACCCCTTTGAATTGAACCAAATAATTATAAGATATCCAAACTTAATTTGGCTAAAAACTACAACTGTATATGCATAACAAAATTGCCGAAAAGCTCCTTTTCTCCGATTGATTAAAAAGGCATGAGTTGGGCACTTTTGTTCCTTGAAATTACTCATGTTTGGAAAAGGCAGCTGAGTTCAGATTACGTCCATCATCATTACCTTTAAGGAATATTACCTATTTAAAAATTAAAGCCACTTTTTGGATACGAAGCTGGGAATTTTTTACAAAAAGTAAAAGAAAGTCCAGCAAGAACTTTTTCAGCTAAATCAATACACTGCATGAAATATTCAAAACACCAATTTAGCTTGAATCTACGTAATTTCAAATTACGAGACAGACACAATTACAAAAATGAATATAAAATGTGTCCTAAATTTCTCCAAGTCAAAACAATTGCTTTTCTCTTTCTAGGAGTCTTAAAGATGACTGGGCAAGTCATATTCGTGGTGGAAATGTACCCTTCACTTTGCTCAGTTTATTTTGTCAAGTGAGGTCAATTCAACAAAAAAGTAATTTTCTTCACCACTCAAGAGCATCCATTTCACTTGAAAAAAGCAACACTGTGTAATACATACATACCTATGTATGTACATCGTTCTTCCAGCAGTAATCTAAGGTGAAGGCAAATATAGGAGCAGAGAGTCCACTACAAAAAGTATAGATTGAATTGTCGAATAGTCTTTTGTTTGCTCTGTGGTTACTCCATAAAATAAACTATGGACTGGAGTCAAGTTGACACTAATGTAGTTTCTACTCTCTCCAACAGAGAAAGTTGACTTTCTCCAGAATAATTCAGCGTTTCTTGGAAAAGGCTGGCAATAGTGAGCCCTCGTAATATAAAGTTTCATAGGTAAATTATAATGAAAATTCTGCAAAGATGGATTATAATGTGACACACATTTTCGAAAAAAATGGGTGGTAGTGGCGGCTCATGATCCATATAAATTAGTTATGTGCTCATCCTAACAAAAAGCGTAAGAGTTTTCCCATCTTAAATTATGCAAAGAACAGTCAAAAATTGTACAAAGTTAATTCCTCCACTGATTCTGAGGATTGCTACTGTACTAGAATGACGCCAGCAGCCTAAATGACTGAGACAGTAAGAATTCTTCGTATAGTTATGGGAAAAGTAGTGAGATGGAGAAAAGGGAAAATTAATGTAAATTGAGTACTAGGAAAATGCTCCGGCTCTACGATGATGCGCTTGAGACAATAAAAATGCATGTCGCTTAATCCATGCTCTCTCCGCTTCTTTACTTTTTGCCGAAGTGAAAGGCATTTCCGGGTATAATGGATAGAAAAAACAGAGTGCTTTCTATTTCATCCAATATTTAATAGAAAAGTAAATAAAATTGAAGTGGAGACGTTTTATGAGAAATGGAGGGTGAGATGAAACGTGCCGCGAAATAAATGGGAAACGAAGATATGCGTTTCCTTGTTATTCTGACGTTAGCAATAAAAAGGAATTCGGTCCTCAATGCTCCCTCTTTAATTGGAGAATCAAATCAATTTGACTACTGCGGGAAAAAAGTTTACTTTTTGAGGATCAAATAAAGAATAATCCCAACTTTACTTTCCTTGGGTTTGCTTGAATAGAAAAAAACTTATGGCTAAAAATAGAGTAAGGAAGTGCCTTTAAAAATAAGCAAAACTTTTTTTAAAAAATAAAACAAGCC
Source organism: Seira sanloemensis (assembly GCA_027743915.1). Lineage (NCBI taxonomy): Eukaryota > Metazoa > Arthropoda > Collembola > Entomobryomorpha > Entomobryidae > Seira > Seira sanloemensis. Next base: position 9,190 of record JAHZMY010001775.1, on the reverse strand, counting down.
AATTACTATATAGCCTATATTTTGTACCTTTACAAACAAACAACAAAAGTAATTCAGAGGGAAAGAAGTATGAGCTGTTGCGGCCTTCTCAAAGAGAAGCCGTCATATCACAAAAATATATATCCTTCACATGTCATACATGCAACTCATATGTATGAAGTGCGTTCACTGATTCGCCAAAAATAGCCAAATGCTACATTTACGCTATTGCGTTTGTGGAGGAACTAGACACACATATAATTGCTTACACAAGCAAGGAAAGCTTTCTTTATGCCAGTTAAGACCATTAAAAGAAATGTATACCTTTTATACATTTGTTTACAACTAAAAATTCACTCAGGCTCATTCATTTATTTATCCATTTACTTCGGTATATTTAATATGTGACGGTATTTCTGTGCTACTTAAAACTGACAATTTATATGGATTCTTGAATGTATTAGTTTCTTTTGAAAGTAGTAAGAATTTATTAGATTAAATACAGCAGTCTTTTTATTTCTTAAGTTTCGGTAAATAAGTTAATGAGATGTGTTTCTATTGATCTTAATTGTCTCAATTAGTGTTAATCTCATCACGTGAATACTTTGGCGTTCTCGTTCACATCAGCACTGCCATCTCAAACTCCTTTCATACTGTAGCAGATTTTTTCTGCCGTGTTCCGAAAATAGTGTTAAATAAACACCTCTTTATAGCAGTTACGAAATGTGCCAGTCACTCACATAATAGCTCGTTTTGTTTCCGCTCCTTGCAGCAGAGCGACAGAGACGAATGAAGAAGTCCATGCCGTAAATAAAAAAAGACTTTCTTCACATTCTCCTTCAAAATTCACGAGACATGAGTTGAAGCACATGATCTATGCCAATGAAAGTGGGAAATATAATTATAAATATGTATAGGGCTTATCATCCACAGCTTATCACCACATCAATTCATACTACACTTGTCTTTTTGCAGTCTTTCGCGAACAAAAACAATCCGTTTCTTCATGAAATGGAAAAATCCCATTTGTCATTGGCGACATGTGACACCCGTGGTGAGATGAACAACTTCTTGCACTTTCATTTTATGTTATACAATATGCACATGTTCTGTTATGATGGATTTTTCATTTTTACGGAAGATTAAAAGGAGAATTGGAAAGGAGAGGATGAAATCCGCTTTAGCAATTTACTGGGACGCAACTGGCAATGGTGATAAATTTAGGGGAAATGGTTTATTGCTACCCGCCCAATTCCACGCTGCCGGCTGAGGTGACTAACCATAAAATACGAGGAAACATTGGTTTACTCTGTGAAAAAAGTTCTCAAAAAAATTATAGAGAGAAGTACAAACTGAAAGTACATGGTACATGGAATTATGGCGAAACATTGAACGTTTAGCCAGCACAATGTGAATGCAGCACAGTGAATTTTGAATTCAGTACTGTGTAAATGCCAAAACACGCATTACACGTATTAATATGACATGGCTGTTTAATAGTTCCACAACAGTTTGATACTACTTCCGCCCTCTGATATTCCCTTCGGGAACCCTAGAAAAATTCTGACATCCATATTTGTAACATGTTTTATTTAATTTCAGCAGCATCAATTAATTTGTTTTAATTGCATGCTAACCTAAAATAATCCGTTAATCTTTGACAGCTCCAGTTTTCGTAAACGAACAGAGATTAGATGTATGTACATATATGTATACCTAGGTTATTATGCAAAATTGTTCAAAACTCAAATATCGCCAATACTAGTTAAATTCCCTTGCTTCTGTATATGCACATGTTTATATCAAAATGTAAGTCAATGTGTTGTTAATAATCCAATGAAAAATTTTACATCTATAGCCATAAATTTCCCGTAGTTGGCAATGTGCTTCTGCTTGATCCGAATTGTTTCTTTATTACAGTCGGCCAACTTGGTAATCATTCTCTCGCAACATTCTCGTCTTAAGCATCCAACTAAAAATTGGTAATCTTAATTTTAACATTACCTAATTCTATACAAGACAATGTTTCTTAAATTGGAAAATGCTCGGACCCTTCATTCCATTTTGTAATGCAATCCCTCCGTCGTTGTGAAAAAGATATATAAAGCTGTATTTGTCATCAACTCATTCCACATTAATACATTTATCTACACCTACATAGGTATGCCTACAAAGTCGTAGGCATTAGCCAAAAAAATACAATTTTAAAGCCAAGTATGGAGCGATTAATTGGCATGCAATGCTCTGCAGAGGAAGGGAATTTGAAGCATTTGCAACTGCATCATACATTGCAATTTGCAATGTTTGAAAGGAGCTAGTACATCTCACAATCAGACGATGCACTGTTTTGAGACAGAAGAGGATGTATTTGGTTTTGTAAGGACGAAATTGTTACGAAAACATGTGAGTGGATCCTAAAGGAGCGAACATGATTTGTTACTTAACCCCATGCTAAAGACCTTCCCTGCCGCCATGCCATTGTGTCATCGTGGAGGATCATCAGTCATTAAGCTTTCATCTGGCGTGATATCAATCAAACATGGCAAAGAGTTTCAAAGCCATAAAAGGCCGTATTGTAAAATAAATCGTGTTATGTACCATTTTGTGTATATACCAACTGGTAAAAATTGACTCATTTTTAATCAGTTGCAAAACAAGCGTATTCCATCCACTTTTAGAATTTTTATATCTGACAATGACGCTGCGCGAGTGAACAAAACAAGCAAAATTCATGACAGAGACAAAATTAATATGCAACACGGAAAGCAAAAATTCTGCAAAGTTTGAAAGATTTTTTAAAACTATAAAGTTTCGGCACGATTAAAAGGAAAGCAAAAATTAGTATTCTTTATTCTATTTCTTATGCCGCAAAAATTCTTAGGCTCAAACTTAAATTTTCATGGATTTCTATTTCGGCATGTTTAAGATTGAACATGAGTGGCCTTTTGACATTTATCATTCTCAAAGACGAATTATATGAAATAATTTTTCTAATTTTTCTAACTTTTCCTTAAGTCATTTATATTTGACTCATCGTATTAATATTAAAGCTACAAGTTCTTCCTAAATCTAAAACTGGTTGCCTGTTAGAATCTATCATCGACTACTTTTAGTCAATAAAATAGTAAAACGTGAATCGTTAAATTTTTTTTACAATTATTTTAATTCAATGTTGTGCCCAAGCGGAGTTGACCACTTAACGATGTCATTCTTCATTGAAATTGAAGTTCACCCAATTTTAAGCTTCGTTTTACTTTTAAAATGATTTAATTCAAAATGATCATTCCCTTCACTGGCACAGTCTGACTGGAGGTAAACTTTATTAAGTACACGTATTAGTTTATTTCATCAAGCCCGGTTTCACCTTGGCATTCGCAATCTGTACTTGTGCAAGTCATAACGCTTTATCTGATTGAACACAAAGAACATCACAAAAGTTGACAGCGACAAGCTTCTTCAGAATACCAACCTTTACGCCTTGTAACTTCTGTTTCCTATCTCGAAATAATAATCATCAGGATATAATAACAAAAGGTTAAGCGTGGATAAATTGTGAATAGGCGAAACCCGATATGGAAATGAAAAGGATTAATCGAAAGGGAAAAAACTCGTTACGACAAGAATAAATTTCCTTGTGACAGTTTCCTTTCTTCAAGGGTGAGCACAGCACAAAAGGGCATTTGATCTCGTCGCAATTATTTTCTGTCTCTGTGAGAGTGATGTCATTTTAACGAGAAAATATTTCCTCTCAAATGAAAAATACACATTACATTCATGAGTGGCTTTTAGTGTGAAAGAACATGAGTACAAATTTAAATCAGAAGTGGGAAACAATTAAATTAAAAGTGTCCTTTCAAAGCAGGTTCTGCTCGCATTCAAACAGATAAAGCCATTGACTTCATTACTTTAATGGCTCACTCGCTCAACTTACACCTTATAAACTTGTTCGGCCATAAATTAAATAAAGACGATGAGTTCAGTAGCCAGTAGCATCATGCAAATTGCCTGAAAGTCAGGAGTTTGATGGACTAGACGAATGAATGCGTCTTCCATGCCAGTGGTTACTTGAAAAGTCTTTACATTCCATCATGTCTCAAAAGTTTTTTTGTTTTGACGACTTTGGGTTTCGGATATATGTATGTATGTACATTGTACAATACAAGTTCTATGTATGTATATAAAGACCAATACATTATTCAATCAGTACGAATATATTTTTTCAAAAACTTTTAAATAACATGAAAATCCGTGTTTTCCATGCAATGATGTAGTTCCCAAAACTGTTCAGTAGCCAGTAGCATCATGCAAATTGCCTGAAAGTCAGGAGTTTGATGGACTAGACGAATGAATGCGTCTTCCATGCCAGTGATTACTTGAAAAGTCTTTACATTCCATCATGTCTCAAAAGTTTTTTGTTTTGACGACTTTGGATTTCGGATATATGTATGTACATTGTACAATACAAGTTCTATGTACGTATATAAAGACCAATACATTATTCAATCAGTACGAATATATTTTTTCAAAAACTTTTAAATAACATGAAAATCCGTGTTTTCCATGCAATGATGTAGTTCCCAAAACTTACAGATTCCATTGCTTCCATCATATTGGATCTTCAATTATTTAACTTTTTCACGAAACTTGAGTATGGAAGTTTAGAAGTTTTACCGACAGAATGGATTCGATATTGGAATGTGTAGATATTCCATTTCAATTCAACTAAAAAACATGTTATTGAGATTTTAGTGTCACATCTCAGACTTGTACAAATTTTGCAGGAAAATTTCTAAATAGTCAGTTGCCACTTTGATATGTAAAAGATGTTTGTTCAAAATAAGCCTTAAGGTTACAGATTAGTTTGTAAACTTCAAGTCAGCTCGCTCATATTGAGGTCCTTTGTGCCTGTCATTTCACTTCTAAAAAGTATTTCAATGTCCTTGTCACTTTTAGCTATGATGTATCAAAAATATTGTATTCAAATCCGACAAATATTGTGGGATAACAAAATTATCAATTAAATTCACTATTCTTCCGTGTTGCGGTAATGGAATCACTTTACACATATTTAGTCCTTTCTACTTTTGAACTCTGGGAGAAAAGGACGCTTTCCATGTACTCTACTTTGACTGTACAATTTCAGGTCTCCGGATTTCTTATGCTCTCTATTGATTTCGCCCCCTTCCAAATAAATAACGTTTCTTTTCCTTTCGAGTCTCGTGTCTTTCCGTCTTGCATATACATTTATGAAAATTATTATACACAGATACATTTTATATCAACTTACCGTGGTCTTGATTTGCTTGTTTGTGCTCAGTTTTCGCCTAAACGTCGAAGATTGAACGACAGCCGGGTCATTCTCTGAGTCGGACGATTCCTCCATTTCAGTTTGCTTCCCTGGGTTACTAGCGCTCCCCTCTGGACCAGGATTGGGTGATTTTTCCACCTGTTCCTCCATGTCGATGACGTGGGGCTTGCCAAAACAACAAAGTACAATTTGTCCCCAGCACACAGATTCACAAACTCCGCTAAATCACAGGGCTGCCATTCCTTTGAAGTACTGTCCAAACCAATGTATTTACATAGCCCCTCCAATGATCCGGAGTCCTACAATCTCATCACCTATGCCCCTTTACTCTTTAACAGCCCCTCACATCAGTCTGCTCGTTTCAATTTTTTCCCTGTTTTCTCAACACCTACTCATTTTTCAGAGCATCTCTCCAGTAGCATAACTTTCGCCAAGTTCATCTTATATCTCATTCTCACCGAGACGTATTACTTTCTCATGATATCAGCTATCCTTGTTTGCAAATCCTCTCAAAACCAATAGCATTTTTTCTACAGAAGACACAGCACTGTCACATTATTTCAATTTTAGTTGCACGCATATCACTACCGTCCCTATCACCGACGATCATCACGAGATAAAAAATGTAAAAACTATGTACATCGGTACTAACGTTCCGTACCAACTTGATATGTTTTGCAATTTGCCTTGATAGATGCACGGAGATGCCCACTCAAAGTGAGAGGACGTGATTATGAAAAAGTGTATTTTTGCATGTATTTTCGGCTCAATAATTACATTTTCAATTGAACACTTTCATTTCAAATGAAGTACAACAGAAGTGGTAAAGAAAATTTGCATACAATTGTACCCCAAACTTTTTTCATTCATAATTCATAATTTAATGTCAGCTTAAATTCAATATGTTTTTTCACTTTTTTGTCTTTGGGCACATGGCAGACGAAAAGAAGGCAACTTTCTTAATTTGGTCATCCGATCTGTGCAGCGGAGTGACCAACTGTAAGGCTAGGAAAGACACTGACACAATAGCTTAATTTGTTGATTAATTCGTTGTGTTCATGATTCATGAATAATTTTATGGAGCGGTTAATTTAAATGTAATGTTCAAGGAGATGAGTATTATTATTTCGAAAGTTTTTATTCAAAACCAATCAGTACGAGCGTGAAAAAGTCTTCTTGAGAGAATATCAAAAGTTTTTTTTGTTTCCTCTTGGATTATAAGAACGTGCTTACTTAAACAAGGATGCATACCATAGCATTGATGGCAACATCGTATTTTTTCCATATCCGTTCACCCTCACCATAATAATATTTTTTGTCTTGACAGACGTATGAAGAACTCTGCTGCTGCTCTTGATGATACGCGATGAGTCGTGATGAAAGCCTGTGATAAATGGTTCGTTACGAAGTAGGCCAAAGGAAAAACTTTTTGAGTCTTATGCAATATTCACTTCAAACAAAATAAACTTTTTATACTCCTATTTTGGTCGAATAAGTTTTTTTTTTCAAAATATGAAAGAAAAAAGTTTCCTATAAGATAATGTTGGAAGGGGATTCATGGAAAAGACGAAGATGGATGACGATAACGCTCACTATGCTGCAAACATACTATGCAGTCTCGTCGTGTCCTTCGCTGACATCAGATTTTGATGGAAAATGGGCATCAAGAGGACGATAAATGTAGAAGTTCATTAAGGAAAAACTTTTTGAGTCTTATGCAATATTCACTTCAAACAAAATAAACTTTTTATACTCCTATTTTGGTCGAATAAGTTTTTTTCAAAATATGAAAGAAAAAAGTTTCCTATAAGATAATGTTGGAAGGGGATTCATGGAACAGACGAAGATGGATGACAATAACGCTCACTATGCTGCAAACATACTATGCAGTCTCGTCGTGTCCTTCGCTGACATCAGATTTTGATGGAAAATGGGCATCAAGAGGACGATAAATGTAGAAGTTCATTCTACTCCAATGTAGAGTATTTCAGGATTATCGTATCTTTTAAGAGCGATTGCGATCTAAAAATATACAAAGAAACAACAAGTTTAACAAATATAATGAGGTACTACAAAAACTGATACCAGTATATTTAGTAGGGCGTTGTGAAGGTCAGTGATATTTGGTGCTGAAGATATATTCAGTACGAAATACAATTGCATTAGACTCGGTTTTGCGACTGTTTTAATAAAAATTGAATTCTTTCATTGAATAATAGTTTCACAAATTGAAACAAGACTAAATATGTATGCATAATGATTGTTATTTGACTTATGAAACCTTGACTGATTTGACGCTATCATACTAAATGTATTCTGAATAATTAGTGGGAAATTTTATTAAAAAATCCCACGATTGGTGTTGTTAATTTCTGTATCACACGGATCCAACCAAGTTTGCATGTAGATTTATTTTGCCTTTGGGAATTCGCGTATTTAAGTAATATTTAATAATTTGCTAATATTTAAGTATTAGTATAACTTTGTCAAAAGGCGTGTTAGTCCTGACCTTTCGGATTTATAGAAACTAGCAAATTTTTTTCATACTTTGTGTGCGTGAGGTACACCTTTACAAGTCAAATATTGGACGACATGACTCATTTATTTGCACAAACCATCAGAAATAAACCCTAGTTAGAATATAGTAAAGGTCCGACAAGATTCAGTGACGAATTCACCATTAACGTTGAGGACGAGCGAACCTGGCCACTTTTTTCAAGCGGCCTATTGAGCTTTTCAAAGTAACACAAATATTTTCTAATGCATGGAAACAAGGAATTAGTTTACATTAGTTCCTAGTTCCTACACAGGCAAAATACTACAGCTTTTAACTGTGGACTTTTAACTGGTGCCCGTAGACCATGAAGACGTTGACCGATTGGGCCCAAAACCAATTGGGTTCTCACTTGTCTTCCCTTGAAAATAATACCGGAAACCGCATTAAAAAATACCAAACCGTTGTCGGGTTATCGTGAACACAGACCCACGGACAAACCAAAAACATAAAGGACTTACTTTCGCCGGATCTTAATAAATTATTTGTATGTAGTCTACAATTGTTGGTGGTGTTGATGGAATGACTATTTAATTAAATCTTTTAGCTCCTCAAAACACTTAGGACATGCTTTTTTCAATTTAAAGTATTATTTTGCGTCTACACGTAAATAAATATTGCATTTCATGCAAAAGTACGAAGCTAGAGTTGTGTCTTATTTTACCCCAAAATCACGTGAACTTTTCCACGGTAAATATCTCAATCTTCTCAATAAAAATGATTGAACCTGGGAAGCTAGGATATGAACGCGAACAATGAAAGAAAGTTTCCACATTTTTTTTACCGAAAGCACTATCTTCCTTCAGGGGACTTCATTCTCGGTTTTTGTAGTGGTGTGAAGTAAAAAAAAGTTGATTCCACCGGAACAAACTAAAAAACTTTCCCGTGAAATTGGAAATCACTGGAGAGCGAGCTGTGCCTTTAGTGTGAAGCGGTCTTCGATCACGATACGAATGAAAGGAACTGAATTCAGTTCAAGTTGGACGTTGGAAAGTCTAAACAAGACCTGGCTGTCTGGCAATGTATATATGTACCTGGATTATAAATTGGGATCAGATTGGATTTACTAAGGCCGGCAAAACGGAAATGGAAGTTTGCCTTTGATCAGAAGGGGAGCAACAGTTCTCAGGTCTTTTCTGATTGTGCTTTGGGAATATCGAAAGTACAATAGAATGTGGTTCCTTCCAAAAAAAAAACCTGATCGTCCACCTCTAAACATAAATTCTGCTCCGGGGTACACCAAAGGTTCGACGAGCTTACCCAGAGTGGCAAAAGTCATTTGTATTAAACTAACAACGGCTGTATTATTTCAAAGTGTGCCAAACATCTTGTCTAATTTAACAAATTAT
>JAHZMY010001774.1:0-11049 GCA_027743915.1 Seira sanloemensis | reverse complement strand
GAGAGAGAGAGGAATTCATCAACTGTCTCGGAAAAATGGTGTGACTGTGCGGTGACTCCGAGTCAAATGTTTTAGCACTTTGTAGCCTCGTTTAAATAAAATATGAAGATTCTGCAGTTGCAGCTGAGCTCAGGGTGAAAAATTTATTTCGTTTGGCATGCGTATAGGAAAAAAGGCTTCACGGAATGAAAGGATTAGGAAGAAGTCACGAGCTCAGCAGCACAGAGAAAAAAAAAGTTTTTTTTTATTTCGTAGGATGAGCTCTCCCTGACATCGTCTCTCGGAGTCACCCCGACTCAGCCAAGTTTCAGTGCTTAAGCCTTTCTTTTAACTGAATTAAGAAGAGAGTCAGAAAGTCAAACGACTTATTTCCCCTTTGCCCATTAGCCTCAACAACACAAAGTTTCTGACTACGCAATGCAGAGCAAAAATGTATTGTACTGCGGAGTAGTCTGAAAAAAGCCTTTTCAAAGATTTTTTTCAGTTTTTTAACGGGATTAACTCGGTTTGCCTTTTTATATGGTGAAATGTAGCATTTTTTAGGCTGCGGAAGCAGCGACAGGATGTCATTTATTCCCTTTCAATATGCATACTCATCTGGAAGAAGTAGAGAGAGAGAGAGATATTTCCCCTTTGCCCATTAGCCTCAACAACACAAAGTTTCTGACTACGCAATGCAGAGCAAAAATGTATTGTACTGCGGAGTAGTCTGAAAAATGCCTTTTCAAAGATTTTTTTCTGTTTTTAACGGGATTAACTCGGTTTGCCTTTTTATATGGTGAAATGTAGCATTTTTAGGCTGCGGAAGCAGCGACAGGATGTCATTTATTCCCTTTCAATATGCATACTCATCTGGAAGAAGTAGAGAGAGAGAGAGGAGAGAGAGAGAAAGGCTTGTGCTATGCATACAAAATATAGCCCGGAAATTTAATGAAGATCTATAGCTCAAGTCAAGTGACACTGTTGGGCTGATGGAATAATCCCATTTTAGCATTTCCGTGGAGATTATGAGGAATATCAAGTTTGGAGTCGCATTTTAGCATTTTTTTAAAGAGTTTTTGTATCGTGTGACATTTTGATTCAGTTAAATTACAGAGATGCACTCGGGAACGGCACTTTAAGGATCAAATGATAATGAAATAAAAAATCTCTAAAATTTTAAAGCTTTAAAACGAGCAATATTTTTTTAAAAGGTTGCTTTTAAAACTTCTTACCGTGATTCTGCCCATACTTGTTGGTTGACATGTGACTGCTGTAATAAGGTCCATCATGTTGCTCAATCTGTTTTTCTCCATCCTCCATTCCCTCGGCCCTGTCCAATTCATAGTCTTGCCTCCCATTTTCATGGTGATGATGATGGCTCTGATGACTTGAGTATTCTCAGCGTTTTCAGGGGCATAATGATGATGCGCTGGGTAATGGCTCCTCACTCTCGAATGAAAATCGTCATTGGGCGAAGGAGCCAAAGCTTCTGAAGATGAAAGGGTCGACGACTTCAAATCTACGAGAAAAAAGAGATACATAATGGAAATCATCAAGTGAAAAAGACCATTTCCCAAGATGTTCATTCATTCACAACTCAAATGAAATATTCATCAGTTTTTCTAATAACAATAAAAAGGAGCTGAACATTTCAACATTCGTTTTGATATTTTTTTTTCAATTTCCAATCTTGCGTATGAAAATGAACCGAAAATTTCCAAGCTTTTGTCAAAAGCGGGAGGGCTTTGCATGTCACTAACAAGTCACCAAAAAATTTACGATATTTTCTAATCAAAGCAAAATAAAAAATGCGGGTGGCCTTGCTCCACTCTAATTACACGAAATGTTTTCCTCAGAAAATACTTTCCGTGAATTCTCGAGGCAAAAAACTGTACTTTTCATACTTTTTGATTAGAAACTCTTTTGTTCTCCGGAAATCCTGTAGAGCCTAGTGAATAAATTAGTGTGGCACGGAAACTCCAGTTCGATGTGGAGCATGGTAATTTAAACTGAACGTCGTGTTTTTCTCCCTTCACTTTACGAACGTGAGTACAGCGACATGCTTCATAACACGAACTCAACTTTTTATCTGGAGCTTTAATAAAACAGGGAGAGAAAGAAGCAAATTTGAAATTTGACCAGTGGAATGCAAGCTCTAATTCCTCAGATAAAATTGGGAGAGGAAAAAGGTTAATAAAAAACGTGAAAGTGGTGTACGCAAAAAAGGCCACGGCTTTTTATTAGACATGGAACTGGCATCTGAGCAAGATACTTTTTTTGGGAAACGACCATACAAGTACGCAAAACTTCTTGACTTAGCCGGAAGTCCAACAAAGAATTTGGCACAGAATATTTTTGTCATTTGACGCCAAACAAGGGGTGGTGTCGTAATTTGAAATTGTAGTGTGCTCGAATCACACACTAATAAAATCATACTGCAATTGTCCTAAATGGCAACTAAGCGCACATATATGTACATATTGCCATTATTCTGTATTCACGTTCAATATGTGGTATCGGCAGTGCTTAGAGATTACGTAAATAATTGTTTTTCAACGCATCAGTCTGGAAATATTCAGCGGAAGCCAGTAGTGACATTTATCCAATCCACAACTTTCTCCCCCGCCTCTATAACACCTTGTTATTTTTACCGGACATGAACCAAACATTATTTCTGATCTCAACCTATTCGAAATCAGTTTCGCCCTAAAAGTGCTGATTCAACCTCAGAAAATTCTTTGGGCCTTTCTTGATTCTTAAAACTGCTTTATAAAAGGAGCCCGGCTTAAAATAGCAGTTGTACTCAACACAGCTCCTTTTCACATTAGCTTTATAAAGGTTAATACGAGTAAACTCTACATTTTTTATTTCCCTGGTCGCCATCCACCATTCACCTCTTTTTTCTGAAATAAGCGTGGAGAAACAGGATAGACATCCTTTTTACTTTTTCACATGAGCTCTCTCTCTCTTCTCTCTCTCTCTCTCAGTGTGTGAGTGTGAAGCATGCATGAATGCATTCACATTACACCGGACAATTCAGCAGGGTGCAATAAATTCACATAATTTGACACGGAAAAAGGCCCATTGCATACGGCTTCTGCCATACTGCTCCTTCACGAAAAGCACAGACAAAAGCAGGAAAACTGTCGCCGGTTTTACTGCCTTTCTTTTGGAGTCTCCGAGTGTGGGGAGAAAATTAGGGAGCAAATTAGTTTTCGCGATGTTTTCTTAAAATTTTCCCTACGAAAGAAATCGATATGACTTTTGAAAGTTCACAATATTTCCCAGAAAAAAATGGAATAGTGTGAACGGGGAAACCTGAGAGAGGCAAAGAATTTTTTGTATCCAGAAAGGAATGGTTATACTTGTCAAATTCGCTACGTTTAATCCTCCTTTCACTTTTCACCTTTTTGTAGAAAAAGAGGCATTAAAGGCTGAAAGGATAAACCGAAATGGAATGGTAAGTGGACTGTGACTTGGGAGTGGAAATAGTGTGTCTACAGGGCTTCCCATCCAACTTTCACCATATTTCCAAGGTACGCCAAGGTGAAAGTGGAATCCTGTCAAAAAGCTTTAAAAAAGCCCAAAATTGCGGAAAAGGTATCTCACTCAAAAAAGGGTACAAAAGGTGCGGATGTTTTCACCATTTGCGGACTCGATGCGTACTGCTTTCTCCAAGTTTTTTTGGGGTAGTTTAGAAGAAAACTTTTTGTGTGTGTTCTGCTGCTACTGCTGCTTTATGACTTTCTCTCAGTTTTAATAAAGATAAGGCACTGCTCCATGCAGACCAGAGTGAGGTACGGAACAGAGGTGCGCTTTATGACCGTATCATTGTCTCGCGTATGGAAAGTTAAAAGAAAGTAGATTTTTATTAGCTTGATTTATGTTTTAATTCTTCCACTCATATTTTCCCCAATAAATTATAAATAAATTCATATAAAGTTGAGAGAGTTGCAGCGTGTATATTTGGGAGTCGCGAGAAGGGAAAATGTACGCATGACACATTAATAATTTAAATGGACCATTTGAAAAGGATGTAAGCACCGCATTTTTCGCCCATGCTTAGGGACTGTTCATTGTGAAAGTTTGGCATGAAATAAGAATAAACTGCTGCTGAAAAACTGACTGCTCACACTTTTACTTTTCGACCACGTTCAATATTAGCGCAACATTTCCTGTGCCTAATCCCCTTCATCCATGTCCTGATTAAACACTTTCGCATGTTTACGCATTCTCTGTTATTATTATGCGAGTTGCTCCGCCGGTCTGCCGTGCTCCTCATGTATAACCTCTCATAATCCATCTTATTCGGAGCTGTTCCATCACTCATTTCCTTCATCTCACGGTGAAATGACAATGATGAAAGAGGAAAAACAAAAAAGACTTTACTAATGAAAAAGCCTGTCAATCCCTATATTCTCCATTAACTAACATAAGTACATGCCATACCCCAATACAACACAACGTTTCCCGCAGAAATTACAACCATAAAGAATAAAAACAAATAGGCAATGGCATTTTTATTAGAAAACCCGAACAAAAGGGAATGAGTAATTATTCCGTATTTTTGTGGGGAAACGGTAGAAAAATTGCTCCATAAAAAATCTCTCTCCCCTTTTCCGGCATTTTCTTGGTGTCGACCCACAGCCCGCATTATTCCAGAAGGGAAAAGAGTTTTTATTGAATCATATTTATATTTTGCACCACGTGCATGTTCACCAACAACTGTGACCACGTAATATATAGGTGGACTCTTTGTGACCGTTGCCGTACGGAGCAGGTTCGCTCCGGCTGTTGCACATTTTAAGCACTCTCTCTCTCGCACTTGTGTTGCTCCATGAGATGTATTGACAGGAACTGTGTACGTATTTTGGAGGAGAAAATCGGTGATTTTGTTGTGTTGGGTGTGTGTATGAATATGACAGCATTTTGTCCCTTTTTAAAAGGAAAGCCACAAAATGGTGGTTTCGGGAGAATGGGAAATGGATTTTCTCACTCGTGGCTCAGAGGAAATTTCCGTGCGTATTTTTGGGATGCGGAACTACGCATTTGTTTGAGTATGTGTGCATTGAGAGGTGTTTCCAAACGTCGCAGTCGATAATCCAACCACAAATGTGAAAGGCAGCAACAGTGCTAGAAACTAAACAAATGTTTTGTTGATTTCCTTGAACTCTTCATTCATGACGTAATCCCCTACTCGTGTAACAACACAATCAAGTTTTCAGAAAATGTTAAAGAACTCAAAATAAAATATTGGCCAAAATTTTTATACAAGATTATGATTAGGTAATGTACTTGTTATCAATTAAAGTAAAGGTCACGCGTATAAGGAATTGCTTTCGTGGAATTTTATTGACAAGAGCATAATTCCAAACCCTATAAAATCACAATTTCTCGACCTAGGGAGAGTATTTTTTCTCTATATTTTTGTTGTAGATTTCTTAAAATCCGTAAGTAAATACGATCAAAGTATATTTTTAGGAGAGGAAGAAGTGCAGCAGGTGGATTGTAGAGTCTAGTAGAAATGCCAGAGCCATGCCCACTTTATGCATAAAACCTTTGAGCGAGCGGAGTCAATAGAGGGACAATTTGGGAAAGTGGTAAATGCGCGATTCGATTGACAGTAGGTTAAACTTCACTGTCACTGTCATTCAAAGTGCAGCATAATACAAAACCTGAGGAATTCAATAAACGTGCACTTCTGCCTTCGTTTCAACAGACCCTGTGTCAAGCCAGTGTATAAATAAATGTGAATATGTCATGCCAATAGTCATTTTTACATTGTCACCCACCGGATAAAAAAACCCAAGTGATCGGCTTTAACCCATGTATGTACGTAGTACGGCATGAGTCACTCCAGTTCACATTCTCTTTGTCGCTACATAAACATCAAATAGATATTTGCTCATTTCCACTTGAAAAACAAAGATCCCCAAAAGCGTGGAAGACGAAGGGAAACAATGCGCATCAATGCACAGCGTGTTATTTTACATCAAGCTTAATGTCCTCCAGGGGTAAAACGAGATTATCGAGTTGTTTATGTCACATTATTGTCGTGCGTAATCATATCTCGTGTGAGTGGCTCCTTTCTTGTTCGTCCTGACGTTGATCATCATCATCAAATTATGTACGTTCTATGGATTATGCGGAGGGAGCATGCATGCGCCCAGTGGGAGACTACTCACGTCTCTCAGCGGCTCTGGGGAAGAGTAAGGATTTCCAAGAAGTACTCCCTCAGCATGAGAAATTAAGTTTTGTTGGCTTACTTGGCTAAATCAAATTTAATGAGATTTTTTTCCCTAAAAGTAATCGAGATCATTTTTATTTAATGGGAGTTTCTCTTCGTAATCTTGGAATAAAGCTTTTGGGAATGTTGGAAATGAAGTTGGATCGAGAATATGAAAGATTTTCCAGAGAGTATGATGTAACTGGTCTAATTGCATTAGAAAGTTTGCAAAGGTCTTATTGTAACTTTTCCATATAATACATACATATAGTGTTTGCAGCTAGCTTTGAATTTTACTTTACTTTTAACGCACTGAGCGTGTATTGAACGAGGCTCGAGATTAACCTTTAACATGGAATTTGAAACAAAAAATGTCAAGAAATATTGAAAGGTGTAGCATACCATCGGCGTAGAATGACGAGACCGGTAAAAGGACGACGCTTAAGGCCACCACTCCCATGAGAACATGCCCGACCGACGCGCCAAAGTCGGAGTTAGGACTGGACTTCATTCTGCAATCTGAAATAAAAGCCAGACAGCATGTCAATGGCAATATTTGGTTAGGGTACATGTATTAGCACTTTAATTTAAAATAGGTATGCCTTTACAGGAGAAGGAAAGAGTCAACGGAAGAGGTCAAGTAGTGCTACTTTATAAGGAAGCTTAAGTTTAACACAACGCTATGCCCTGAGTTATGTACATAAATATTTCTCCACAATTTTTACATTTTTGTTTTTAATATCCACCGCGCACTTTCTCCGCAAGGCAGAAAATCATACCAAAATTCGTTAAATTTTTATTGGCATGGAACGTGCTTTCAGTGAGCACCTCTAAATCGATCCATACGAGCTTTGCAATAAATTGCGAGATCGATTTTTAAAGCCCAAAAAATGTTCATTATGCTTTCTCCATGAGGTTTTTATCAAAGTGACGCATGCCAGCAATGACATTGTTACAATAAATCGTATCAGAATTTCACAAAGTGGGAAGTTTGAATTGATGCCAACTCTCAAAACTACTTTAGCTTCTATAGATTCGGTTTTCTTCTTTTTTTCAGAATCTCTTATTTTTTTCGTACAAGAGCATTAAGTTGAAATCTAAGCAGCCATTTATATCTTGCTGTACACGCTGTTCCATGTATTTCCCTTGCGTCTTGTCATACGCCTCTTTGGATTTTCTGCCCTCCGATGAGAACGACGACTCGTTTCTCCTGAGGGAAAACTTCCGTGGAAAAGAAGAGATGAGACATAAGACACATGAATCCCTAGCCTAGTTCGATTTAATGGGAATACAGCTTCCGGCGACTTATTCTCGCAGCGCAGCATGATTCCAGGAAGTTGTAAGAATCGATAAAAATATTTTCTACAGGAGAAAATGTTGATGACATGAAGATCCGTAGTGTGAGTTTGTGTTTGGATCCTTAAGTCATTTATTTGCGGTGTGTAGAGCTCATTACGAATCCTAATCGATAAAAATATTTTCTACAGGAGAAAATGTTGATGACATGAAGATCCGTAGTGTGAGTTTGTGTTTGGATCCTTAAGTCATTTATTTGCGGTGTGTGGAGCTCATTACGAATCCCCAAAGAGTCTGCAGCCAATCTCTCAATTTACTTTTTTTTCTCTCTCTCTCCAAACGACATAAGCTGGACTCTATCTCCAGCTGGGTTCTTCCAGCAACTTTTGTATCGTACTCATGATGTATTTTTTCTTCACTGATTTAGATTTCCATTACATTAAGGAAAATGACGGAGTCACTGGTACGCACTTGAATCATCAAGTAGCTTTCCTGCGGAATGGACCGGGTGGGCCATTCATTAATCACGCAGTGCAAAACAAATATTTGAAATCATATTTACCTGTTAATATTTCTTAGCTAAGAAATTATTGCTAACTTTTGCATCCAATGGCTTTGAAGGGCTATAGAAGCGTCACGTAGTCTGTTAATGTTCCCTTTTACTCATTTTCATCAAGCCCGTTTCGTTTCCAATTCAAAGAAATTGCGTCTCTCCGTCTCTCTGAGTATTACAGAGGACTCAACGTGCGAGTGGAAAACGGATCGATTCATTGCACATTGTTTGGACCGTCTCCGCATCCCATAAAATGCGCTCCCCTTCGAGCTGTAATGAACCATGACTGTTGTTGGGAGAGAGAAAAATAGGCTTAAAGTGCTCAAGTTCATGCTCATTCCAAGGAATTGCATCATTCAGAAAAAACGGAGGAAACCCCTTTATCCAAGAGAACTTCCGGTGTCGACCTACTACACTCTCAGTGGCTCGTGTCTCAGAAAAAAAAGAGCAAAACTTTTTTTTTGGGTAACGCACACTCTCGCACAAAAAAACTTGTAAAAATTGCTGGAAATGGTTCAGCTTGGAAATGAGAATTGGTTACTTATACATACAAGTTTATGGGGGATTGGCTCAAGATCAAAATGTCATTACAGTGGGGAGAGAAGAGTAAAAGAATCGGGTAAGAGCTATGAGCTTAACTCCATTTTTATTTCAAATTTCAATCCTCTCAATTACTGATGGTAATGACATAGCATGCAGCAAAAAATTACTATTTTTCTCATTTTGGAGAAAAAGTCATCTATTTCATTGGCTTTTCTCCACCCGACAACTAACAATATATATCATCAAAACATAATTAGAATCGAATTTTGTTTCGTTCTTCGTTCCTCTTTCCCCTTTTCAACTTGAAGCGTAGGCAGTAACTACAGATAACTCAGTATTACGAAAGAAAATGAATGAATCTAGTAATATATTTCATCGAGTCTATACAATTACACGCGCCCATTCAAATCATTAATCTTTTAATGTTTATAAGGCTTTGTCCATCAAGACACAATTTGATTTCCACGATTGTAATTTTTTGTGCAAGACCACCCAACAGCTAGTGCAACGTAGGCAAAAATAGCAGAATTATGGAGAAATGTAGCAGATTTTTACTACGTTATTTGTTCCAAGGTTCTGCATTGAATGTAAAATAATGTGCAAAAATGGTTATAAAAAATAATCTTTGATGGTCAAAAACTAAAAGTGAATAAACCACATACTACTCTTCAATGGTGTAATTATATTTTTGAAACTGTTTTTGAACCTAACCTAACCTTAAAGCTACACTGATACACTGATCAAAATGTCAGTGAGTCCTTTTATAAAGCAACGTAACAAAATCAGCTTTTTTAACACCGAACACCCCACCCATCCCACCAGGTGGTGTGTGTTGGTGTGGTGTTTTTTCGCCCCACATGTGGTGACACCGGTGTTTTGGTGAACCCTGGTTCCAAGGTTCTGCATTGAATGTAAAATAATGTGCAAAAATGGTTTTAAAAAATAATCTTAGATGGTCAATAACTAAAAGTGAATAAACCACATACCACATGCTCTTCAATGGTGTAATCATATTTTTGAAACTGTTTTTGAACCTAACCTAACCTTAAAGCTACACTGATACACTGATCAAAATGTCAGTGAGTCCTTTTATAAAGCAACGTAACAAAATTCAGCCTCTTCGTAGCCTGTTTAAATGCTTCATTCTAACTTTACTCCAAGAACTTGGATTCAGTTTTTTCCCTCCTCCTTCTCCTCCATCCTGATTGCAAGAACCAAGGAGGCGGAGAGGATCCATCTGTGTACATCCCATAAATTAAAATACTTGTACATTCGCTACGGTAATAAATCATTGGAGATTTTTTCCCTACGAAATGTGAGTATCAAGTGTGTGCTGAAAAGTCAGAGAGAATCTGCCAGCACGCTTTCCAAATCGAGCAGAGATACGTTCAAAAGCGTGTACATAAATATGCTGCGTTGCGATTACGTTGTTCTTCCTGAGTGCTCTGCAAAGGAAAAAATCGAAATTAAAGGTGAACATCGTCTTCGTCTTCAGTCGCCACTGGAGTAAACATCCAGCTGTGCAGAGTAGGAAAGGTAAGCATACCTCATCAAGAGAAATTAAACATAGACTCTTGTATAGAAAAAGGAGCTCAACTATTTTTTTCTCCAATACTGCTGCTGCTGCTTGCAACTTTTCCCCTCAGCCTCAGCCCCATGGAAAACTTTTTTCCTACTGTGCCTTTAATAATTTTCATTAAACGAGGTAATCTATTCCATACGAAGAAGAAAGTGGATAGTTTTGTGCTGTTCACATGTGGAGTGTGCTTTCCATGTAGCCTCTCTATGATGCCTCATAAATATTTTTTGAGTTATTCCAATAAAAAAAAGTTTTTGCCCTGTAGAAAATTTGAGTGCGCCCGCGGAGCCAAAGAAAGTAGAGGAGGAAAGATCCCAGAGGGGAAGGAAAGTGTACGCTTAAATAACGTATCATATTTGCAGACGAGAATTTATATGGGGAGCAACGTGAAAGCAGAGACTCCTTCTTTCTCGCTAAAAGTTATCTGGCGAGAGTAAACTGACCTCTTAAGTAAAGTGGGATGGGAACAATGGAACAGGGAAAATGATGATGGCGTAAATTGAGTATCAATTTACACCATATCACTTAAGCCATACTTTCGAGCGCACAGTTGCGCCATGCCACTCTGCGGATGGCTTTAAGGAGATGGTATTGCACGGATCCCCTTCATCTAGCGTGTTGCGTAACACTTTTAGCACCGTGCGCGACTTATTGGCATCAACCATTGTATTTTAGGTTGAAGTAACATTTTTATGTCACTTTATAAAATATTCAGTAAATTTTTTTATCGTTTCCCATTTTGGGTAACATACAACATGGAAAGCCCCAAATGGTGTTCTTATTTATCTTAAAAGCCCGTTTCAACTGACATTCTCTGGTTACATGAAACTGTCACCGAAAATAAGTGACACGAGCGGAAGGTTAAAAGAC
>JAHZMY010001773.1:0-10852 GCA_027743915.1 Seira sanloemensis | reverse complement strand
TTGTAATTGGAAAATTATTTATATAATCCTGTATTCATGGGCAATGTCCTAAAGAATGCAATAAATAAATATTCTATTCTATTCTATATTTCACCACATATGGTTTATGGATGTTACACCAGGAGCATAAAAATCGGCACAATAAAAGCAAGATATCATGCAGGATTCATTCATAAAGAATGTAATTTCAGCTGATAATCTGGAAACTGCCGTAGGCACTCAAAATTAAATATGTCAAAGTGATCATTTTCATCAACATGAGCCTTACGTCTCTTTAAAACGTGTAGACGAATTTGTCTTGAATCAGAAGAGACTTGATAAGGATTTCCCCACAAACAGAATTCAATTTACCCCCTGACGCAGAGCATTTAATGAGTTTGTACTGATTCAATTTCGAGGATTGTACCTCTTGTAGCTTTTTTGAACAGAGAAAAATAACGTTTGGGGTGAAATGCTTCCTACTTTCACCTAGACCAAGAGAATGCCTAAACATGGACATGCAGCCGAGTTTTGTGTGCTGTGGCAATGGCAATGATAAAAACTTACTTTTAGCAGCAGACCTGTTTCATCATTCGATACAGATGTTTGACATTAGTCACTGCGCAGCAATAAAGTAATTATTGTCATCTTGTACAAGCCAGTCATTAAACTTGTATCTCGCTGACTACACACAACACACACACACAACTATCAATAATTTCAGGACAGAGAAAAGTCTGCTCTGCCCATAAATCATGCATATTCATCAGATTGATGAGTCCTTGTGTGTAGCTAGAAATTATCATGGTTTATACAAACGGCATCATATTCCACGGCTTAAAATTAAAGCTTGGCATGTTGAATTCAAAAAGTCAATGTTTTCTTAGCCATCTCCCTACCTCAACCCTTTCTCCACTGTTTCAGGTCGCTACAAATGCCGAGAGATATGGCCAAGTGAGCAAAGTGAAAAGATATTCAACCTGGTGCTTGACTTTCTCCTCTTGCTAATTCCACTATGTATCATGGCGTTGGCCTATTCCTTAATCGTGAGCAAGCTGTGGAAAGGACTTCAAAGCGAAATCAGGCACACTCGCTCGTTCCGACAGCACGGTAATGAAAACAAGCTTTTGTTTTCTCTTCCCTTCTGTATTATGTCTATCTATCTATGTACTATCTAGCGACAAATGAGTCGCAACTTTTCTATAGCAGAACTTCCCCTCAACACATTCTTTAGATAATCAAAGCAAATAGACGAAACTCAGCCATTCAAATGATACCATTCTCGTTGATTTACATAACAGGAGCTCACGGCCATTTAATTCCGAGAGAGGATTCCCTGGAACTGAGCACCCACAGTCAGTACACGACATGCAAGCTCGCGACTACCGAGACTGGCACAACATCCACAGGAACACGCTTGTGCGTCTCCACAAATCCGAGTCGGGAAGGGGTAGGAGTCAACAATGAAATTGTGACTCTGAAGGGCGGCAAAGGCATTGTGGTTCGGTGGCGCCGAAAGAGTCCCATGGATGCGGGAGACACGTGTTCGGCAGAAGCCGCCAGTAATCATAGGCTGAGTGGAGGCCAGCAACGACCCAAGCCTGATCATCATCTTCACCACCACCACTGCAATGTGAGCAACCACTGCCTCTCCAGCACGCAGAATGGGCAGAGATTCCGTCAGAAACACCATCTCACGCCACAGCAGCAGCAGCAGCAGCAGTCCTCCAGCCAAAACCAGGATGCAAAGATGGTCCGTGCCATTCGAAGTACGATTAAGGTCTTCCAGTGCAACACTCGCAGGACGGTGACCAAGACTGGGCCCCAAACGCTTGGGAGGGGATCAGATGTGTCAGCGAATGACAGCCTTGTTTACGGCGCGCCGCCAAGCACACTGAATAAGTCGGGTGAGTGGATATATTTACATACATAAAACTCTTTGTTGTTCTTTCTGACCACTGAGAAACTGAGCTATACATATATCGTTGCGATGCGAGAGGAAATGTTACGTCATCACCCAATATTGCAGAGGAGACGAGGAGTTAACATACTTTTCGTGCTGAAAGTTGAACTGATGTAAATCATGATTTGTGGCACGTAGGAACGCTGTACAATGTACATCTTTTCTGGGACGTGTCACTAATTGTGAGATTTTCCGTTCCGGGAATTCATCGTCAGACGAAGCCATGAACACGTCTGGATTTAAGAAGCAAATATGCATACATGTACATAGGTTCATTCAGCAACAAGTCTATTGTTGTGGTGATACATAACATGCATAATGTGACTCGCCGAATGTGAATGGCCTTCTGGAATATAATATGCATAAGCGTTGCGAGCCACCCAGTATAATAATATGAGTAGGTATAAGTATATGACAAAGTGGAGGGCTGTGAATAGCCAAAAATGCAAACAAAAGTTGAGCTCTCTGCCTGCCAAAAAAAAAAGTTGCGTAAAAGCAGCTCTGTAAAAGTGGGAGAAAGAAGAGGCGAGACAGGAAGAATAAATTGCTTTCTATTTTTGTTTCAGCTCATTGTTGATTTAGCGTCACTCACAATCAGTATCACTTTCACATCAACGAGTAACTTTTCCTTGTCATTTGTTCTTCCTTCTATCTATCACGTTCTTTAACAAAAGAAATTCCCCAAAGACGTATAGACGCTGATAGATGCAAACTTTTTTTTGAAACTATTGAGTCCACGTAAAGATAAATGATGTCATTCCAATCATTAGCGTAAATTTAGAAACATGGCATAAATTAGCTAAACCGAAGGATATCGACCCGAACATTTTCCATTACGTCAATTACGTGTGGTGTTTTGATTATCTGTTGAGAAAAGCCTGAGAGGAGAGCAAAAGTGCATGCTTTAAAATCAAGGTCAGCGCAAGGTAACACGAGCAGAGGCCGGACTTATGACAGGGGTCATTAATAATCTTTTTTTTACCAACAATGTAGTCTGTATGCATTCCAGTCTAATCTAAATCTCCTTTGCTTCTGAACCACGCTGTGTCGTATGTGCATACATATGAATATTTCAATTTCAGTTCCTCAAAGGGATTCTTTTGAATGGTATAATGAAAGGAAGATATCCTTCCTAGCAGGAAGAAGAAAGGACTTTAAAAGCACTTTTAGTCTTTTTATAGCCATTTCTTTCCCCAAAGTTTGCTCCTCACGGCCCAGACGAGTTTGGAGAAGGGCGTGCATAAGTACAAAAGGAAAATTGGGAAATATCTGTTATCGAAATGGTGGTAATTTGCTAAACTGTCCCATCTCAATTTTCCCAAATGTCAAGCGGAATGATGCTCGAAATCGACTAATTCTACTAACACTTTCATCTGACTTGCACTCTTTGCTTCAACGGAGAGAAAGTTTGAATTTTCTTTCCCTTCGCCCTTGTCGGCCGGGCGAAGGAAACCAGCATACGGTCATGTAGACATTTTTGAATTATCCAACTTTCTCTTGAGTGGACGAGGGTTGCATTGGAATTTAACCTATTTACTCTTTCCCCAGCTTGATGACAACTTCTGAACTGGCAGGTTCGAGTCGAACAATTATTTATTATTACTCTACACAATTTTGCCGATTAGGTGTTCCCATAACTTGTTCTCCTACTTGTGGGGAACTTTCACTCTTGAAAGTTCTCCGTGAAAATTATAAGTAGAGCGTGAGATATATTATAGCTTTACTCAAAACTTGTTTTCTTATCCCATTACCATTACAATAGTTGAGGATGTCTAATGCATGCCCATTTATTCAAAAGTTCAGACTTGATGTTCACCCCATTGAGAACTGTGTAAGGCCTTCATTCATTCGCATTCTCTCCGAACAATGGGATAATTTTATGCACAGTTGGCCATATAAATGCAGGAAATGAGTAGGGGCTATAAAAGTTGTCTTTTCACAAAGTTGCAAAGGAAAAGTTTATGAAGTTGATAGGATCCGGTTGCACACATTCCACTTTGCTTAATCCTTTCCACCGCTGAAGTATTTATACCATGAAATCATTAAAAATGTATTAAGTACCATTGTTACGGTAGTAATTAAAATTTTCTTGCAACCTATGCAAATGGAGGCATAAAAATTACGGGCGGTCTTAAACCGCCACTCGTCTTTCTTTTTTGGTTATGCATAATAAGTTTCTTAGGGGATCGCCGCGTTCGTATATTCTTTTGAGAAACTTTGGCAAATTATGCTGCTCGCGGAAGACTAAGCCGTGTGTGTTTAGTTGCTGTGGCATAATGCAATTTAAAGTCCCACTTTGACTAAATTACTACTCGAGAAAATTTGCACATCTACATACATGAGATGAACTGCGGGCCTTTGAACTTTACTTTTGCAAGAAAAGATACATTTTTTTACAAGACTTGGTTCTTCTGTCGTACGATTCAATTACTGACGAAAAGTTTCCCACAGGAAGATGCAAGTCATGCTCTTTTAACCGACTTTTTTGCACCAGACAAGGCATTGTACACACACCACACCATTGTTTTGCTTTTGCTCATTTGAATACACCCTTCTGAAAATATTCATGAAACTTGTTCGTCCCGCATTCTCAATTTTAACCTCCGTCTTTGACCAATTCTTGTTAAAGAGTAAAAAGAGCGACACACTCACCAGTGGACTACAACGTATATGCAAAGTCAACGAAATTAGGATTTTTTTTTGCCATTTTCAGTATTCAAAAGAGGTCCATAAATCGGCTTTGCAGAATAAATGTCAAAGCAGTGTCTTTAATGGAGCAGAAGGCAGAAGGCATGCTTTATGTTTATGAAGCTTAGTGTGTAGAGAGAAATAAAGCGAGGGCATAAATGTTGTTAATTCCCGGAATGAATTCAATTCATCTTTTGTGCAACTCGGTTCACTCGTGAAAAACTTTCTCTTGCAGATAGCGGAAAAAGATAAATGTTTGTAGTGTAATATTCAGCCGTGTGTTTATCTGATGCCGGTAAATTTTTGGCGAAGACATTTCCCAACTCGTTGTCTCTCCGCTTAATGAGTATGAGCTTGCCAAATTTGATTCTCAATGGGATAAAAAAAGCTTCCCATTTCCTCGCCTCGACGCGGGTTCACAGAGTGCTCTTGAGTGGTTTTAGGGAAAGCAGGTGTAAATTTAGTTTTGTTTTTTCTTCATGGCCTCATGGTTTTTTTGTCTTGTGTTTTTTAGTCCTTGTTCTGGAATGCGAGAATCGGGTTTAGCATTGGCTGCTGGGAATCGCTCATGACAACATTACGCTCATGGAGCGGTTCTCAAGCGTGTCGAACAAGCCACCACGTTGGGAGCCTCTCGTCCCCATCGTTAGACGAAAACACGACAACCATGGGCCTCAGCGAGTTACCCGCTTCTGGAAAGTTGTCGCACCTCGCTACCCCAGTTAACGGGGAGGACCTTATCCCCATGCAGGTACTCGACTTGTCCGCGAGAAGCTGTGATACTAATGACGTGTTTGTAGAAGACAGTGGATTTGTCGAGACGAACCTATTCCAGAGTAATGAGATTTGTCCCAATCGTTCCGGTCCGGCCCAAAGTGTGAGTGATGAGGATGACTTTCTCCTCCGGGTGTCGTGGGTGCCCAGGACTTGCCAGTCGAACAAGACTGATCCCGCTGACCTTTATTCATAAAACTCTGCTGGGATATAGTAAGTCCAGTTGTATTTTATATCTTGAGTTATTTTTTTTAAACTGGAAGCATGTCTTGTAAATATTTTGTGATCTTTCATATGACTTGCAGGTGAAAGTTGAATTGGATCTCGGAAGTTATGCTTTGGAGTCGTGTATGCGTACACATTTTGACCTGCAATTGATATGTGCTTCAAGTATACTTTGTTTTGTACGCTCGTACCTTGATAACGTTATAATATGGAAATTTTGTGTGCGGAACTTATGTGGAAATCAATCTTTGCCCATACACTCGCTCGGGTACCGCCATCATCAGGAATCAGCAACTTAATGAGTTTGATTTTAGGAATCCATTTTAAACAGCAGCGAGCTTTGAATATGCGTTCAGAAAATATTTATTACTGTAAAAGGCGGCCCAGCTTAGTAATTTTTTATTCATCTCAAATCGGTAAATGAGCTCTTGGATGGAGTGGGTTTTTTAAATGCAAACGATGGGAAAATATTTGTTAGCTGACTGTTGTCCGAAAGATATACCTACGTAATTATCAATAGTTATTATAATATATTGCTCATTCATATTTTATATAAAAACCTGTGCAAGAAGAACTGCTTACTTGTATTTATTCTAGCTGGTGAAAGTGTCAATTTAACGGTGCTTTTAAAAATATTGGAAAGTTATGTCTAGCCTGGCGTACAAGTCAATTTTTGAGCTATAGCAAAATTACCTTCTATCCATCCATTTTTAGCTGCGGCCGCCATCGAATGGATATTTTAAATGTTTCAAAAACGACGGTTCTTATGAGTACTAATTAAGCCAAGGGTTTAAGGTTTTGTGGACTATTATGTACTATTTGTGACGAAAATCAACGTTAAAAATGTATAAAAATCGATATACGATTCTAGTTTAGTGATGAGGAGCGGAGACATTCCTTGATTTAGTGCTGTTACCTTTCAGACGTTTATACATTTTCAAGAGGCGTGCGAAATTTATTCAAGCAATTCGTTTTATAACGACAATCAACCGTCTACTCAAACCAGGTGCTATTTAATTCAAATAAAATATTGTGAAGCAAATGCCGATATCTCTTGTAATTACTTAGATTCCTATATGCATACGTACCTCTGAAATTTTCTACAAAAAATATAAAAATTGTCAAACACAAACCATATAGACTTTAGATGAGTTTATCTACGTAATTAAGAGTTAGCAAATTAGCATTTGTATCTATCTACAGCCAATTAGCTTTCCACCATTGCTTACCTGGCCTAGTACTAGGACCTATGTATAGTGGCAGTAAAACGTGTTCCTCATCATTCTTTAAAATTATTATTCCGTGCAGTGAAGTAGAAATTAAGTTCATACGAGTATAATTCTAATAGTTTCCACTCATTGTCAAAAGGTAGACTGTACGAATGTGATTTTTGAAGTCGTGGAAAGGCTAGATAACAGAACTGTTATAATGAGCTCATGTGCATATCCAAAGATAATAATGGGATACGGACCGTTTGATCTGAATTGATCTGGGGTGGCTACTCACGGAAACGTTTTTGATTTTACAGATTTTTATAAAATAATATTATACTAAAATAGTTGAATAATAATAATGCATGTACATCAGTGTATACATAGTATGTAACATTATACAATCGCTTGCAACTTACGTGTCAATAAAATTTTGATAAATGAAATCTCGTTCAGCCTTTTTCTTTGTATGGGTTAATTGGATATCCGATATTGTCCAGGTGTGTGCTTATGCTGAATGAAATGAATGCAGGTTTTTACGAGTAGGGGTAAAACATTTTTTCCTCCTTTATTGTTCATTACATGATTTTAAAGAGGTTTCCATATGCAGTTTTAATATGTATGAATTACAATACTACTCCGCACATGTGTCAATATCAATATTATACTTACTTAACTTTGACTCCTTATTTTAGCCTTGACATATATTTTTCACACATAATGTGATTACACAACTAGATCATTAGATAGACAACGTTCCCAAGTAGAAAACTATTTTAGTCGAGAGCATTACAAAAAAGCATCTGTAAAATATCACGTTACACAGCTACAGTTTAATAATATGTATATCTGCTAAACACATCGATTACACAATATTATGTGGTTGAAGTAATTAACCTTACTCACTGAGCTGCTGGGCTTGACTGAAGGTCAAACTATGTTTTATGAAGGAACTTTCAAGTGCAAAAACGAGAAAACCAAAGAGTCCTTGAAAATCTCTAAAAAAAAGCTGAAAGGAGATCGTACATAAAATATTCATTCTGGTCAATATATAAGTATTTCAAAACGCGAATCTACAAAAAAAAATGATTTTTTTCTGCTTCTGTCGTCGTTTGATTTTGGTTGTAGTTTGAAGCTCATTCATATGCCTCAATTTTCTTGAGGTGGCTTAAACGTTTTTTCTTCTTGACATTCGTATTTTATTACTATTATCGCCCCTCTCCAATCTTTGGTTGAAACGCCTTGTTGCATTTAAAGCATAATATATTTTTGCTCATTGTTATCATCATCCTGAGATCATCTACAAATTAATTGCGTTACAAAGCAGTCCTTCTGGTACAGTTATTTGAGTCATGGAAGTAGGTTTTAACCACGTTTCATCAGTTTAGGACATGAATTATTCAAAACTAATAAAGATAACAGAGAGACAAGACAGTTTCAAAAATAGTTTATATGAATACTTATGTGTATTTTGTGAAAAATTTTATGTGCTGTACATGTTGAGAAAAGGTAATTGGAAACTCAGCATCCTCAATCAATAGAGAAAGTTCATGCAAAAATCTACATATCTGACCAATCTAATTGGGGTTTTCCTAGGAGAGAATAGACCAGATTGAAAGAAAATCGGTAATTCCTTCATATTCCTATTTACTTATTTACGTATCTACTTCACACTTAAGTTTGGATTAAAATTATTTGTCGAAAATTTGGTTAGTGTATGCAAACAAAAACTTTTATACAAATACGAGCACCACACGTTGAATTACATCACAAACTATTCCTTCTAAAACAATCTGTTAGAACTTTATTCTCATCCTATAAAAATCCATGCGTTGTCGATTATGTTCTATATGCAAATTTGGTTTTTTAGTTCTCGCCATTTACTACTTTATAATTTAAGCTAAGGGTGCTCCATCCTAAATGAATGCACATCCAGCCCACAAGATAGCACCTTCTGTCACATGTAATTCCATTTTCAATTTTCAGTGCTACATTTACCGTAAGACATGCAGACTTTTTCATATTTTTCCATCGTAGAAGGACATACAACACTATAGATTCTTACGTAGGAGCACCGTTTGAGAGTTCAGAGAATGGGTGACAATTCTGAAAATGGACAAGTCTTGGAAAAGTTACGCAAGCATCTGTAGCTAATTGTATTTTATACTATATGCTACAAACTTACACAATTTACTATTACGCTTTAAGCTGTAAGTCTTTTATATACATATTAAATACATTAATGCATACAAATTAGATTACAGTTACGGATAGACTCTTACAGACATAATTGTGACAATGATTTATTTCGCGGAAATTGACTCACAGGAATTCCACCAATACATATACATACAAGTATACTTTCCTTAGTTTAGGAATTTCAAATAAAGTTACAATAATACAAGTAAGTATGTATATGTACATAGCTTGGTTCATATATTTACACACATAAAGCGTAAAGGGAGCACACGACTAAAGTAGTAATCTTAAAGATTTGACAAAAGTACTTATACATGATATAAATTGATTTTGACTCAAGTTTTCAAGCTCAAAGGTAGATACATTTTTCGGAGAGTGACAAGGTTCACAAAAATATAAATTGTGGAAATTGCCTCATCGATTGAGTACTATACCTAATATTATACAATCGTTCAACCTTCACAATTACACAACCACCGTTCATTCCTATAAATTTGTAACGAATGGACTCTATACAATTGCAAGGTTTACACTCTTGTGGGTGAAAGGAAAAGTACTATATAGCCGCTAGGCTACACTTCCGCGGATCAAACGTCATCTGTTGCCTTCGTCAAGTTAGTGGTGTAGAGGCTCCGGTTCCGCGTGAGTCTCAAGGAGTCGTTACGTTGTGACAAATTGCCCATATTTGGAGGATTCCGGGAGGAGCAGTGACAGCCAAACACATGACAAAATGAGACTCTAAAACTTTTATTCATAAAGCAGTAAGTTATGGGGTTGCTACATGAGGAAATGTAGGACAGCAAATGAATTAATGACACTCCCAAGGGCCCAATAGTTTCATAGAGTCCGGCAGGGCTGAACAAGTACCACGTGTTCATCACGTAAAGCGGAGTCCAGCAAATGAAAAACTCGAGCACGACCTGAGTCAAAGATAAAGGAAATCCTTAATAGCACATATTTATCCAAAAAAATATAGTTTTTTTTTTGCTCCTTTCTGAATGCTCCTTTCTGAATGAATGCGAATGAGATTTATGGAGGGTGTCAAAAAAGTAATGGTGAATCTTACCACTCCCAACATTTGTATAACCCGCTTCTTGCGTGACAGTGATTTGCCCGCGTTGCTCCGCCGTAAGAGTCCAATCGTTCTGCCAGATTGGCTGTTGACTTGGACTTGATGTCCTCCGTAGAAGGAGCCGCGGTTGTTATGCAAATGGATTCGGAGGCTCGAGCCACCTTGGCTGTTGGTGGAGGGAGACGGAGGTGGAGTCTCATCTCCACGAGACAAGGTATTCTTCAAAATTGGCAACGTGCTTTTACCAGAGTTGGAGTTGTGGAAGGAGCCAGCGAGACGTAAACGTTTGACTGAGTTTCCGGCTGAGTTGTGACGCCGGAGTGAGTTGGGTAATTGATCGTTGCCGGGTTGGTTGCCGTTGTTTGTACCACTTGAGGCTAATCTATGGTCCAGTGGGGATGCCGTTGGAGTCACTCCATCTTCCGTTCCGCTCACTCCCAGCATTGAACTTTGTTCTACAGAGAATTATACAAAAAATATGTATGCCTGAGTCACTTGATTTTATCCCTTTCTTTCAATTTTGGGCTGCTCTATTGCACAACGACGTCTGAAAAATGGTAATCGAAATTGAATGGCCAACATGCATACAAAAATGCATTTGCACATGTATATAAGTATTTGGACAAGGATTGACAATTCCCTCCTATTCAGAAGGTTGAAGGTCAGGACGAAGCTTTCCCCGCTGAAATTGCTAATTGTCAATTAGTCGGTCGCAAGTGTATTGTTGTATTTGTATATATA
>JAHZMY010001772.1:0-10457 GCA_027743915.1 Seira sanloemensis | reverse complement strand
AAGCCACTTTCTCCATCTATTTCACCGAGAGCAAGAAACTTGTCAAAAAGAATCCACCTTTTTTAATGGAAATGTTTCATTTTGTGTGGATTTCCCCACTACACACATACTGAGAGAGAAGTCTACCTCAGTAATATTTTACTTTCTAAGAAGTTAAGTTGATCAACTTACTTTCTTTATTCCCTTTTTAAAAGCAGGAGGAAGATGGATTGGGAGAGTTCTTCGCTTTACCCGTCTGTCACTGTTGGTAATGGCGGAGAAATTTGGTGAGTTTGTGAGGCTCAAGGGGAGAAAGTATACGAATCCCAACTGTATTAGGAGAAAATGAATTGAGAGAAAGTTTACATGTTTATCGGATCACACAACCGATGCGATGTTGGGAATAAGTAAGGAAACACTATTTTCCAAAAAGACCTTCACAATTTATGAATGATGTTGATGTATACACACCTGATCGCTCCGTAAATCAAATATACTGTAAATATTCTGATGCAGTTAATCAAACTGTTGAAATCGAGATATTCTTAACTTTCTCCGTAAATCAAATATACTGTAAATATTCTGATGCAGTTAATCAAACTGTTGAAATCGAGATATTCTTAACTTTCTCCAGCTTTTACCTTGGGGCAACCAGGAAGTTATTTTTGTTTTTGAGCAGATTTCTAGAACGATGATTAATCACTGCCGGAAGATAGCAATTTTCCCAGAAGGAGCTTTTTTCCTGTTCTTATCTTCAAAGTTCACTATCAAACTCCACTCAAGGGGCAGCAGGAACTCTCGCAATTAGTTAAGTACCTAGTGCAATTACAAACTTTAAATTGGGCGATCAGATAAGACTGTAGGTAAAATGGCGATGTTGACGGGGAAAGTGGCATGATATTAGGGAAAGCGTGTGGCTTTCTCCATCTCTTTCCTTAACATGTTTTGTTCTTGAACAAAGTTTTTTTTCTATAGAACTCCACGGTCGTTTAAACCCTTTATCTTATAATTCGAGTGACAAAGACAAAACGTCGAGACGGCCAAGGTCTTAAGTACGATTCAAGATGTGAAGATACACCAATTATATAATTGCATGGAGAAAGCAACGTGGAAAATTGATGAGATTTTGATGCGATTAAGCAAATTTAGATGTGAAAACATTGTTACAATTATGAGCTCAGGGCTTACCAGTATGATTTTTTGAAAATGAAAATTAGCAAAAAGTGAGAAAGACCAGAGTGACACTGATCTATGATTAAATAAGTGCTGTTTGGATTTTCAAAACAAAAATATGATGGTCGCTCTGGTCAATGTCGTAACAAGATGTGGGTGACAGTGCCAAATATTACTCCTTTCCTAAATTATTTACGCCAATAGTATCAAATATGTCGCCAAAAGCCATAAAATCGTAAAATTCTCTACTAAAAATATCTGAAATCATAAAATGCTTTTATCGATTCGGCGTAAAGTTTTGAAAACAAAACTTATTTGTATGTCGTTAACACAGAATGAATGCTTTCTCCCGAAACATTCCTTTTTTTGCAGGTCAATAAATTAATAGCATTTCCTTCATATTTATTTCCTATACTCATAGCACACGAGGGAAAGGAATGTGCCGCAACGCACAACGAGCATTTCACACAAATGACTGATTATTTTTGGAGGAAGAAAAAGCCATAGAAAAAAGACTTAGTTAAAGTGCAAACTACATTCTCCGACTTTCTCCATATACGTCCCCCCTTAACCCTTTGGTGATTGTAGAACAAGAGCACCATTAAAGCAAATAACTTGTGTGTTTCAATCGCACACTATCAACCAAATGGACTACTTTCCCTCCACACACGATTCCTTTTATTCATAAAGCTTCTTTATAAATATTTCCCCATGAGTGAAACGACGAGGATATTCTTCAGTAAAAAACTTTTTTCCCCTTGTATATTAATGTTTGAATGGGTAAAAAAAGCAAAACATATCAAGCATTCCGCCAATTTATTATTCGCATATAAAGCAAAATGGCAAATAGGCTTGGCACAATTCTCCCCCTTCTCTTGAAAGAAAAGAGAGAGGAAGAAAAACACTTTCATGCTTATTTCTCTCTCTTTCTCTCTCTCTCTCCCTTCGTTTTTTTGTTGACGTGTCTTGCCGCAATCTACGAGACCCTGAGAAAAAAGAGAAAGAAGGAGAAAGCTGTAAGGCACAAAACCTTCAACGTTTTTTCTCCCGGATTAACCTTAAAAAAGGTCATGCCACCTTCGAATAGAAAAGAGAAAGCTGCTATACCATTTTTATAAGTGTAAACAGTAATAATAATGTTTGTACAAAGGAGCCAACTCTTTATTTTCCTTGTGAAAGGACAGATTCCCAAATGTAAAGAAGTCAAAGCACAAAGAGGCCATTCATAAAAAAGTTCGCACTGGAATAACTGCACGTTGTACAACTATTTTTTATCCGGGTCTTGCTCTCCAGTACTGCAACATTCCTTGCAGGCAGGTGGGAAAAAAGGAGAGAGGAAATATGTGGATGGGTTCGAGTTTTTTTGGGGAGAAGGATGGGATCAGGGGTTGCGGAAGCCTTTGTGCTCAAGGGGTGAATATTTTTCTAAGCAATGATTGATGATTTTGATATACCTAAATTCAATTTTGTTTGCGCAAGACATTTCCTAAAATTCTGAAATTTATTTGCATTAGGTTTTTTGGAGACAACGTTACGTTTGAGTGTACGATATATCTTTACTTTGAGGAATCAGCGGATTTTTAAAAAGAAATTCGTACAGGTTTTAAGCAATCTAGTTAAATGATCGTTTTTTAAAAGAACTCGACTGATTCTTAAAAAATGATGGCAAACAATGACATTTTCCAAACTTTCTTACCAATTTATATAATTCTAATTCTAATATTTTAAAAAGTTTTTCTTCGTTCCGCGACCCCTGACTGGCATAGGTGAGGGAGTTCCACTTTACAGCCTACTTGTTCACTTAAGACTTCCACTTTCCAACGTTCCAACTCTTCCATTTTTTTGTCTCGTGGATCTTGTCTCCCCAAAATGCTTTATATCTCTCCTCTCTTCCTCTCTCTCCCTGCAAATGTTTCGGAGCCGGGGAATAAAGAGAATTTGAAAGTGAGTATGTGACTTGGGACAAATAAACAGGAGAATGGAAGAACGGATGAAAAATCGATGCCTACTTCTACTACTACACATCCTCCATTTCTCTCTCTCTCTCTCTCTAAAGAAATAACTCTCTCCTTCTCTTCAACTCTGAAAAGTATCAAGTCAAAGTCAGATTCACTCTTTAAATGTTTGATGCATGTTTTCTCCAACAACACGATGACACTTTTCTCCCAAATTTATTGGATCCCATGTATTTTCAAAAGCTGCAAAAAAATTCCCCAGCTATATGCATCGCATCCGGTGAAAGCACGAGGAGAGGAAGCATATTTATATCGACATCGTCATCTTGGTAATTGAGTGCAAGTTCAATACACAAGTAGCGTGGATCCAAGTGCACTCGTTCCTCTCCAGTTTTTTGTTGTGTGGCTTTCTCTCTCGGTGAATCCTGAAGAGCTTCTCATTATCATTGATGGCAGCACACACACAGAGAGAGACACAACACAAACCACTTGCACTTTCACCAGAATTTTCCCCCTCTTTTGGCTTTGAAGAACCGGGGAAAATATTGACATTGAAATCGATACCGACGAACCTTTTGGTAAATATCGTTTTTCTATGAGAAAAAAGGCTCTTTTGCTACTTTCAGCAAATTAATTTGATTTTTCAATTTCACCTCTTTCTTTCATAAGTGTACTTATAGATTATGCTGGAATTGCGTGATTGGGGCTGTCACACACGAGAATCAAGCTCAAAGTATAACCCGATATCATGTCAACTCGCAAAGGAATAATAAAGTCTCGCCCATGAATATGTATGATGGGAAGCGCCTTTTCCATTAACTTTTTTTTCTCGAGACGAGCCGAGACAAAGAAGGAAAAAACTGCATAATGTAATATAATGTAATGTGTGTAACGATAAAATAAAAAGGAGACATGGCCCTAAGCCAAAGGATGAGGAGGGAAAGTGTCGCTGATGCAAAAGGATAGATTTTTTTCATTCATAGTTCATAGTGATGAGTTCGAGTTCTCATAACACATTCCATTTATTCCTCCGTGTGACTCTCAAGCCGATTAAATAAAAAGGGGAAATGCTTTATTTTTATCTCTCGGAGAGAATGAAAATGCGTGCATATCCTTGAAACTGAAAACCCAGTCTTTTTTTCTAGGATTAGAGGGTACGGATTGAAGGCGGGCGGGTGCATGAGACAATCGCGTGATGGGGAAAGGAGAAAGGATTCCCAATGAGAAAATAGTTAATGCCATTGAGTTGAGTCAATAATGTATGTAAGTAAAGAGAGAGAGAGAGAGAAAGAAATTGTAGCTTAAGTAGAAAAAATGCCATCGGGTCTGTCTATGCGTCTATGTCTTCCTGCTAAATTTTCAATGCCATGGTCGGCCATCAACCCTTTCCTTCCAGCTGGAACCTCCAACTCCAACTTTAAAGGTTNCGTCTATGTCTTCCTGCTAAATTTTCAATGCCATGGTCGGCCATCAACCCTTTCCTTCCAGCTGGAACCTCCAACTCCAACTTTAAAGGTTTACGGGTTTTACGAGGTAATAAGAAGAAAAAAGAAAGAGAAAAAGTGCGACTCATCCAGGAGATAATGGCGGGCGCACGCACCTTTCAGATCTGCGTTTTGCATGGCGTCAGACGAAAAAAGGTGATCTTTTCTTGGAGCAGAAGTCGTTACTTTTTACGAGAGAAAAAACAACTCTACAAAACTACAGCTATACCAGAAGCTCAACCGTTTGAGACGCGCTCATAAAACGTCAATTGGAATAAGGCGGACATTAAAATTCAAAGTAAATAAGGAACTCTATCTCGTAGCCACAAGTAGGAGATACAGAGTCAATTGGAAATAGTTTGAGAGTACATACATATATATTTTTAACTTTCTTCCAGGAAGAAGAAACAAATGCCTTAATCAGTTTTGCGTTCTTGGGATAAGGGTGGAAAGAGAAAGCTGGAGAAAGTTTTGCTCTCTTCTCAATCTCTCCAGAGTATTTCAAGTTGCGGCTTGTACAATTTCCTCCTATAGACATCAACTCTTGTTTTATTTCTCCTGGAAATAAAAATGAGGAGGGTTAAAAAAATGTATCCAAAGTTGCCACAACTCGCCTCCTTTTCCTTGTGTTTGTGCCTCATTAAAAATTACAATCTCATAAAAAAAGTTCGTATTACATACATATACTTGTAGAATGAGCGTGTGGCCCAGCGTGATAGAAAAGGAAAAGTTTCCGAGTCAATCTTTGGAATGGAAAAAAGAGTATTTTGGGAGATGGGAGAGGAATTCGGAGAAGAGATATTCCGCTGAGACTAGAGAGATAGGGTGATGGTGGTCGGTGGTACTTTCTCCTTGGCTTTCACCAGAAGATGGAGAGATCGGCAGGGTTAAGGCACTGTTTTCAAGTTTTCTTTCTCCCGGAAAACTTATATAATCCGTCACGCCAAAATGAGAACTGCCGTTACACGTCCCATTCTCTTTAAAATTGAGGAATGGCAATCATCAAAGAGAAATAAAAATGTGGAGGAATTCATTCTCTTCTGCTCTTGCTGCTGCTGCACCCGTACCCACATGGCATCAAGAGGAAAGCCAAAATAGAAAATAGAAAAAGGCTTTCCAAAATTACGAAATGAAAGTTTTCTCTCTCTTTTCGGGGAAACAGCGTGGAGCCATGTCCTTTTCCTCTTCGTAATAAGGAAGAACATGACAGGAGAATTTAAGATGCCCGCATGGGATCCAGCCCGAATTAGCATGCGTATACACAGGGAATGGGAAAAAATACATTTCTTTCTTGGAATAAAAATGAATGCGTTTTTTCCACTGTTGAATGTAAAAAAAAGTTTTTTTCTTTTTCTTGTTTTCCCATTTCCATATATTCATATAAAAAAGAGGGGAATAAACAATGGCTGGGAAAAGTTGGAGAAAGTATGTAATACATTGTACGTAGAGCTGTGAGTGCAATGCGTCTCGTGTCGCACAGCAAAAAAAAGAGAAAAAGATTTTTTTATTTACGCGTAGAAATTTGAATGAGTAACAAAGTGCGTAATGTGATGTTGGCTTGTTTCATAAAAAATGTAGTAAAAACACAGCCAAGAGTTTTTTCCTCATAATCGTGAGTCGTGATCGTTATGAGAATTCCGAGGGAGAAACTATGTATGTATGAAAATGAAAAGCAAGTTGAAGTCACTGTCGCCTATGAGTTCTCCGTGAGCCACTCTGGTGACAATTTTAGCTTAGCTTGAAAGAGACAGAGTTAAGGGGAAAAAGGAGAAACTTTGAAAGGCTGATTGTGTTTGCGTAGAGTCGTAACTCGAAAGTATATGTGTTTTTTGAGGAATGTCCGTAGTTTTTTTGTGGAGAAAGTAAATGTAATAAACATAAGCACAAATCAAGAAAGTTTTTACACTGTTTGCTTTAATTATGTAAGAAGCACTGAGCAACTGGCCGCGACATGCGGGATGGGAGTCATGAATTCAAATTTTTATATTTAACAAGATGACAAGGCGACGGACAACCAGCATAATTACATGAATAATTTGTATACAAAACTTAAAATGTAATCCGGCATAAACAAACACGAATATTTTTCAGTGGGAATTCTAAATCTCGGGTTCCAAAAAAGTTCGATGTCAGCTACCCTTACGATACACAAATTTTCTGCATTATTTGAATCTGCCAGAATTTTTGGGACAACGGTCAATTTGGGGAAATTTTGAAATTCAAAATCTTTACACTTAATCCGCCTGAACCTCGATAAATCATACTATAATATTGTCACAACTTTTTGAGATATGTTTTATCATATTTCTTGTACTTCCCACATTACTGGAATGAAATATATTACGCAATAGGAAAATCGGATTTATTTGTGAAATTACACACCAATAAAAGAAATTCCTTGCAGGACAACCATAGTTTGGCTTCTCAAGCCTCGAGGAACTTTCCTCAAAGTTTGTTCGCACATACTTTGGGTCCACCATCGAGCTAAACTCAAGTATACTATGTTCGTCATTGGCATTCTCCCGGGACACCCAACTCTCTCTCTCTTTCTCTCACTGTTGTTCTCAATGGCTCCAAGTTGAAATCTAGGAGGATTAGTGTGCAGTACACATGTAACATTTCATTTTCGCCTTAAGTAATACGAAGAGAGAGAGAACAACAAGAAAAAAAGTTCTCCTTGCTGGCCCACTGAGAGAGAAAGACCCTTCCAGAAAAATTGGTGAAGTGGTTCTCACTCTCGGTTCATCGTGCCATTATTATTCTTTTCAAATCGACTCCATCTCTCGAACAAGGGAATTCTGTTGTAATCTCAATTCACAGACGACGAGGACAACGGCAGTAGGCTACTTACTTATATTTTCTTTGAGTATGGGAATTTCCACATGCTCTTTAGAGAAACATACTTCCGTTCAGAAAAAAATCCGGGCTTTGCGAGAAAAGTAGTGGACACAGATTAAGCTCTTTGTAGCAGCTGAAAGCACAATAACTCTGAACTGGATGAGCCTTTTTTGAGCGATCGATGACGGAGTGAAAAAAAGAGAAATTTCTTCTTTAAAAAATAACTAGGATAATTCTCATGGCCGATGGGAATCCAATAAGTGCAGTTTCACATAAAAATCAAATATAACCATATCTCTTCTTCTTTCAAAGTTTTGCAGTTAGAAAAGTTTTCTTGGTTCCCAATTTACCCTTAAGCCGACGCCATTATCGACCACTCACAGCTTGGAGCTAAAAGCTCCATATATACTAGCAATGGATGGCAAAAATGGGCCAACATTTGGGAACAGTGGACATGAATCACATGACTGAGTGAAGGACTCCAGTCGCGGTTTGTCACATTGTCACCCAAGAGCCAAGCTGAGTCAGCCTTATTGCTCGCTGCAGTCTCGATTGTATTGGCCACATTAGTCATCTGCTGATGTGATGTGATGCAAATGCTGCTGACGCTGACCTAAATTCGAGGAGTGGGTTGATGCTGAAGCTGATCTCAGCAGAAAAGTGAGCCATGGGACTCTGCAATATTATAATTTGGTTAATTCGATCATGTCTTTACGAAGCTTTCGGTTTCCAAGCCTCCCCGATGAGTTCCCAAATTACATGATTATTTTACACAGACACAAATCCTCTCCAGATTCTCAGAACTACGTTTTGCCAGCCGAGATAATACTTATTACTTGTATCTGCCTCCATGCGCCTAAAGTATCCTTTTCTCTCTCATTTATCAAAGATGACCGATGGTGTTTTGTTTCGATGTCACTTGTAACAACGTCCTTGGTCTCAGTCTCGCCTCAGAATCTCCAAACCAGCATCTGGTAATTACCAGTGAGCATATAATGAAGCTCGATTATATCTGTGCACGGCTCTCTTTCTCCCATCACGTCACTCATTCCATCCGTTTGTTCTTTGGGAGAAGATCCCTATATTTTGCAGAGAGGTTTCTTCAGAGGACATGACATGTTTTAAAGATTACGCTTGGTGAGAGAGAATGAATCTCTTCTTTCTCTCTATCTCTACTCCTTTACAAAATATTTTCGGCGTATTACACCAGGTCAGAGCTGAGCCTCATCTATTCTCGGCTTGAAAAGCCCAAGAGACAAAAGGCTTGGAGCAGTAATATGGCGCAAGTTTAATGGGAAAGCAAAAGCACATTCTCGAGGATGTCTTCATCAACAAAATTTTAATTCTAGTGATCTTATATGCACTCCGTCCTACATGATCTAAATGTAATAATGCCCAAAGCGGGAAGACTTCTAAGATACTGAGACATTTGAAACATAAGGAACACGGCCTTTTGGCTAAACAGGGGTCTTGTTGCGTAAGAGTAATGACACACACTTTTCCTTGTGCAAAGTCGAGAAAATATAATAAATAATTTTGAATGTTGAATGTTGCTCTGTGAACAATGCTTCATGGAAGGGTGTCACGAAAATTCGCAGTTAAAAATTTTTCTGCTCAAAATCAAAAATTTTAAAACTTATCTAGACAAAATGAGCTAGAAATCTCGCGGATTTCATCGTAGGAAAACTCATCGGCGTTCAATTGTTAAAAAAATTCCGCGCATTTAAATGTTCTTGCATTTTACACCCCCTATTTTCATCCTCCAGAGCTCCTAGAAACCCCCGGAAATAATGATTTGAATGTGAACTAACCCAGAAAATTGTGTGAGTATAGTTGCAAAACACACATTGTCTTGCCAAACCCTTTAGCTCATCTCTCTCCTTCCCCGTCCCCGCGAATGCCACCGAAATAATAAGCAGCGCAGTCTGGAAAATTCCTGATTCTCTCCACTTTAATCTTTTTCTCCTTAACTTGATTTCCTGTAGGAATCCCGGAGAAAATGAACGTACAGCACATTACATGCATGATAAGATGTGTGTGTGTGTTGTGTGTGGTTACATAACGGTGAGAGAGAAAGCACGTCGCCCATACCATTAGCATGTCTGAGGAGCAAAAGAAGACTCTTCGGCGAATCTTGCTCTTTGACATAGGCACACAGACAGCACACACAAGGATAGAGCTGTTGGGGACGGTAAACCTTTTTTTCTCTTCAGCTCTAATCCAATTCCAAATTAGAAAAGGCTCTCCCGTGAAGCCAAACGCCGTTTCAGTTCCGTCTGGAGGAAACGAGCTAACCCTGAAAATCTGGGATGCATGGAGTGTCACAGGAAATTTCGAATTCGAGATGGAATACAAAAGGATGAGACGCAGCATCTGCTTAGCCACGGGGATTGAGATGATTATATGGAAATTGCGTGGAATGAGATGCTCTTCCTACTACACTGGGGCTGGATGAGATTAGATAACATTCTTGAGGTGTAATTACAAAAGAGAGAGAAAGAGAGCTCTTGGACAGTTTTGGGGAAAGCACATACATTTCATTTTCGGGAGAGAAGTGGAGTGAAATTGGAACGTCACGCTAAGAATATCATTTTCGGCGGAAGTGAAAGTTGCAGTTTTCACTCATTTTCGTGGATGAATTGCTTATATTATCCTTGATCCTTGCAAATTAAGAATTGCTCATGTATGTGTGTGTGCACATGTACCTAAATCCATTTGGAGACTGAAACTGATTTTTTTTCGGTAATCCAATTTTGTGAATGTGTTTCATGTATTGCATCTCAAAAATGTTAATATATATTTCAAATTCAGTCTTGGTCCTGACGCATGCGGGAATATTTATATTGTGCAAAACCCTCTTTCTCTACTACATCTTCTCGTTTGAAATGAAGAATTGCGGTTTTCTCCTTTCCCTTGCACATTGTCACGAAATGAAATACATACTTATGGGAATGACGCACGTCTCGCTATTCTCTCAGTCTCATGCCGATTTTGTTAATCTGAGACACCAAAGATTTCCATCAGATGC